>JAPDSC010103807.1:74269-125862 GCA_026290005.1 Latrodectus geometricus
TAAGATAAATTGTTTTAAAACATAATTTAAAATTGAAACAATTGCTTTCTTTTCATAGATAACTGGAGGCAATTACAAAATGGTGTAAACTTATAAGATTAAATAGACAAAATTCAATATGGATGCAAAATGACTTTAAAATTTGTGTGCTAGAAAATTGTTTTCAATCTGAGAAAGTGAAAATAAACACAAAAAACATCACATATAGAGAAGGATGGCAAGGTGAACTTATACTGTAGAATTTTATGGACTACAATGCAATTTTCAAATGGTTTTGAAAATAAACACTCTAAAAAAAAGATTAAGTTTCTTTTAATAATTAATATCTTTCAATCATAACAATACTTTTATGGCAGATAAATATTAACTTATTCTTGATAGATTTGTAATTAATGTTTAATAAACTAAACTTATTAAGCTCAAATATTTTTATTAAGCTGAAGCAAATGTATTTGTATTATTTTAATTAATTACTTAAATCTTTTATGCTTCTCTACATTACATTGTAAGATTAATTTATAACTTTATTTCATATATTCAATGTATACTTATGAATGAAGTTAATAGTTAATTTTCAGTTTTATTTCAATTAATATACAAGATATTCAAACTAATATAAACACATCCTTGTTTGCAAAACATGTAATTAATACATTTTCTTAATAATAATTTCATAAAAAGAAACACATTGTAACAAAATTAAAGCAATTATTTACTCAGCTTCATTATAGAATTAAAAAAAAAAATCACTTTTGAAATTACATTTTTAATACTTTTTAAAATAATACCAATTTTTTTTTCATTAAAAAATGTTCTTAAAAAAAGGAAATACAGTGTTCAGCATTCTAAAATAATCTATAAATGAAATTATTCTTCTTTCTGTACACAATAGATTTTTTTTTTCTTTTTTTACAATTTATTTTGAAAAAAAATATATAATTTATAAATATTGACATAAAAAGTCAGGCATTCACCGGATCTAGTATTATTTAAGTTACCTTGCAACTTGTTTATGTTCTTCACGGTTAATATAAACTCTGCGGAACACAGCAAGAGATTCAAGCTTATTTTCTGGATTTCCTCGATGGGCATGTTGAGGACATAGCATTGTCTGTAAAAAATATTTTATAGTTTATTTATTCAACAGAATTTTTTAAAAACAAAATAGTACTTCATATTGAAAAGATATATTGTAAATATTTTTCAAACAGTTTAAATTCCCAAAAAATTCAAAGTTTAGTATTGGCAATACAAAAGTAGCAATAATATTACAGTGAAAAATAAAATTTGAGAGTACAACAGGCATGAAACTATGGAACAAACTAGTTATTGTAATAACTATGGAGAAACAACTAGATAGGAAATATTAAGTCTTTTTTAAATGAATATATAACACTATTCATTTCATAGTTCAATAAGAGATTCAAAATGAAGTAAACATTTTTTTAAATGAAAATCATAATCAATCTTGACATTTACAAAATTTTTGATAGATAATAACACAGCATACTAGAATTATACGTATGTATACTAGAATTATATGTATGTATACTAGAATGTTATGATAATGTTATATACAGTTTATACCTAAGCATGATAAATATGATAATAGTGTATACCATACTTAATGTTATGAAAAGTTAGAAAGCAATGGTCAATGCATATCTAATAAAGAAGGGGAAAGTAGCACATCAACAAACATAACTTTTAGACTAAAATAAATATGAAGTAATGTTAAGACTCTGAGAGTAGAAATAGTTGCATAAAAAATTTAAAAAGGGTGTTTTTGATCTAGGGGAACTAAACATTGAGAGATAAGTTGTGCCTTTCATATCATTTTATCTTTAATTGCTACACTTTTAAAATACAGGTCAATAAAAATATCAACTATATGCAAATCCTATTTAGTGTGTATGAGCATTCTATTTTCCGAATTGACAAATCTAAATCCAAATCCCAATTATGAATGGTATGGATTAATATTACCCTGCTTCTAATAGTGTCTAATGTAGATGGAGCATAAATAGCATCTAGTAAAACACATCAATTAGCAAACTTTGAAAGAAAGAATCAATCTTTATGAATAGAACTTGATTGCATATAGAATAAAATTACAATGCAAGGGATATTATAAAAGTGATTGGAAATGTTTATATATAAAAGCATGCATTGTGATTACTTCACTGGTATAATTTTATTGAAAAAATTACAGAGTAAGGAAAAATTATAAATTTTCAATAAATAACCAATTTGAAAAATATATAATCATTTTAAGAAAGAAAATTCTGAATTATCTATAATATAATCTATATAAAATGCAAGTTCAATAGATTTTAATTAGGTGACTAAAAGTAAAATTCACTAACGTTTGATTTAGTTTGTTTGTCACTCAATTATCATTTTTTGCACACTAGGGATATTTAGATCTCACCAATACTTCTTATGAAGTTAGGATACAAGCTGATGTATAATATTTTGGTCTTTTGACTTTAACTGACAGAAATTTAAACATTAAAGTATGAATAAAATTTAAATATTGTCCACATTTAATAATTGTTCAATGTAATAAAGCAAAGATTCCGCAAAATATAACAGTTATGGTTATATTTTGTCAATAATTAAATTAATAAACAATTAAAATAAATTTTACAAATTAGATTTTGTTCCCTACAATAGATTTTCATTCATTTCATATACAAATAATATAAATGATTACCTTGTCTTTAAAGAATGAGCACAATTCTTTCTTAGCACATGGAAAATGGTAGATATTCAGACATCTTGTTTTAAAACAGCGCACAGATGCTCCATGCTTATGGCAACAGGTACATGCAGCATGTCTTGATCGTTTATAGGCAGTCTCAACATTCATTAATGCTCCATTGACCGTTTCATAAACTTCGTAAGACCATAATGCACAGTTTAAATGAACCCATTTATTCACATCAACATTAAGTAGCCTACAAAATAACTCATTCTTTAAAAAAGAAGTGCAAAATAACTTAAGAATAAATATTTTAAATGAAAACATTATATGAAAAAATAGGACATGATAATTTTTGGTATTTGACAAATAATGGAAGATTTAAGAATATATAAGTCTTAGTAATAATGCTAAATAAAATCATAAAGTCAAAGGATCACTTAAATATTAACAAAGACTGGGTACATAATAATTTATACAAGTCTAGTTTTATTCTAAACTAACTAAACTTTGAACAGTTGACTTTAAAAACAAATGGAAGGTCACTACTATGTAAAATTTAAAAAAAAAAAAAAAAAATTACTCAGTATTTTTAAGCGAGCTACTTCTTTACCTGAAAAGGAGTTGAAATGAAATGAGCTCTGAAAATCAGAAGTCACAAAATACTAACAACTACTTTGACACTGTAATAATGGAAAACCTAGTTACCAAAACTAGTTGCAAGTCATTTTAATATGCACCATGGAAACTATCTTTCAGAAGAATTTTTCATCAAAAAAAGATTATATTCACACTTGCAAAGGAAGAAACTAAAAACATTCTTGAGCATTCACCCTAAATACACATGCATGAAGGAAGCACAGAAGCATAATATCTTTTACAGTTCAAATCAAACAGTGATTGAACCCAGGACACTACACTTCAAACAGTCCTTTGATACCACACTACAACAATAATTTATTATTAGGCCACACTATAACAATCATTTATGTATTTGAAATCGGATAATTCACAAAATCAATAACAGAATCTTTTGGTATCAATTTCTTGCCATTTGATTAGCAAGGCATAAGGCACTACAAGTTTAGTATACAAATGCTTTGGCTACATAGAAGACAATTATGACAAAAGATACAAAATAAGTAAATCAAGAAGGCCTTTTAAATTAAGTTCAAAATTTAATGGTTAAACTTTAGAAATTAAGACATGAAACTGAAAATTGCGAAGCAATGCAAAGAAATCATCTTTGTTATTTTAAAAAAGAACCTACAACAAAAATAATCATGCATAGATATAAAATTCTGGACTGACTCAACTTTGATTGGTAACAATGAAAGTTACTTTAAATCATTAAAGTTTGTACAAACAAATTAATTTGTTTAAGGAGAAGTGAAATCTTCATCAATTGAAAGATATGATTTTTACAAAAATGATAAAGAGAAATAAATCATACGTGCATGTGGTTGAAAATTCAGATTATAAAATCAGATATAGAAAATATATTTATAGCTGATTAAAGTTTCAACTGTATTATTTAAATAGCATTGATTTGCTTTGCATGCAATAGCATACATTAAAAATTGCCACAAAACATTTAGTTTTCTTTACAGTTTAAAATAGCCGAATACAAATACATGAGGTGAGGAGTTACCCTTTAATATTGAGATTCCGGCCTATATTTATTTTTTGGATCATTTATATTATATACACAATTTGCTTTTTCAATTTATCTTTGCATGTATAAGATAAATTGAAACAGCAAATTCATTTCTGCTGTTGTCTGTAACAAGAACAAATTTCAGTTTAAGATAGATTTAATATATGGTTCAAAACAATATATCTAATTAACAAATATGTGAAAGAGTTTAATAATTTATAAGTTACTTAAAACATTAAATTAAGATTGATTGATAAAGTATTCATCAGGTCATTTTCAAAAATATTCATAAGTTGTTAGTGTACATCAATGTATGTATAAATATATGTGTTAAACTCAAAATATATTATGAGTCTTAATTAGTTTCTGAATTTAGGTTTTCATTATTTTATACAATTATTAATCATCAAAGCCTTTCTTTTTATGCAGTGCATAGCAATTAAACTGGTTTCAGAACATATATTTTTTTTAATAAATTATATACATTATAAATTATGCTGATCTGATAATATTTATTTATAATTCTTTTGTAATGTGTGTTCTTTACTGAACATTTTATTTCATATTAACCTTCTTAAAGACAGCACACTTTTCTTTATTAGCCCTTAAAAAATGTTAACTCAAATAAATATATGTTATTCTTAATTTATTTGTTGTTTGTCACTTAATCTCCCCCCCCCCCCCACATGAGGACCAATTAAACAGTGACCAAGTTTAAAAAGGACTCTGAACAACTACAATTATCCATGCTCCATGTAAGAATTCAAACCCATGAGTTGTTGAACCAAAGGAAGCATGCTAACAATTCAGCCACGAGCTTGGCTAATTTATCACGTGAATGTATGTTAAAGGAATTTTATTTTAAATATTTACATATTAATATTTTTTCTAAAAATTCCATTAAAAAAAAAAACACTAAAAGTTTACAAAATTAATGTATTGTTATAATTAAAAGGATAAAACAAAAGAAACTCTGATTATTATTATATTAATTTCTTATAGATATTGCATATAGAAAACAATGACTATAACTTAAATAGAAGTATTTTTAGTATCAGCAGCGATTAAATTAGACAAAATGATTAAATCAATTATTTTGATAATTTTATTTGTTTTTTAATTATTTTTTATTTATTTCATTTAACCTTTTAATGAAAATAATCAAAGTTTTAAAATATATTTTCACTAAAAAAATAAATATAAAATAAAATACAACATGATTAAACAAGGATTGATTGAGATGTGTAATTTTAAATTTTTTTGTTTGGTTTAAATACTTTTAATAATATTTCAGTAAATATTTTATATCTTAAAATTTCACATAAAATTAAAATTAATCAGACTTTGATAATTACAGGATTTTTTGGTCTAAAAATTTAAGATTTAGAATTCAGCCATTTCAAACATTTTTTAACATTAATTTCTCATTCTGCAACAAATTAAACTCTCAAATTATTTTTTTCCTCAAAATTTCTCATTTATTAAAAACAGGTCAGTGTAACCAAAGAATTCTTGATGTTTTCAACTCCAAGAGGGCTTTCAAAAATTGATTTCATATTTAAAAAATATTATACCAAGTTATTAATGAATATATATTTTTTAAATTCTTGTAAAATTATTGGAATTTTTTTCACACAAAATGTAAAACATTGTATTCCATGTATTTCCATAAAATTTTCCTAATGATTTTTATAACTTCAATAATTAATTGAAATTTTGAACTGCTTGTCTTTTTAAATGCGCTAGAATAAAGAAGGAAATTTCAATCATCTTACATATTTAATTTAACTAAATTTGATTTTTACAGATAAATTTCACACAAATTGAAAAAAGATTTACTTTTCAGTAAAATCAGTCTTATAAAGTTAAAAAAACAAAATATTGAGATCAAAATTTTTTATTTCTTTTTAAATATTATATAAATCTTTAAATATCCTTCCTTTAACCTAAATTGATAACAAAAATTCATCTGTGCTAAAAATTTTTTAGAGATTTCTGTATAAAAAACTCTGAAAACAAGATTAAAACTTCACGCAAAGAAATTTAACAAAAATTTCCATTTAAAAACATTTCAATCATTTCCTTGTTTGAAATATACTTTTATAGATAAGAAGGGCTAACTGTTATCATAAAATCGAGATTAACATTAATAGAGTTTTTATAAAATTTGTTGTCATAATTCCCAATCTCATAATAAAAAAGAATAGAAAGATTCAATTTTTGATTAAATCAATAACTAACAATGTAAACCAATAAATACCTTGCTGCTCCATTTGTATCCCCATCTCCAGTTCCATGACAAAATATACATTTTCTCTCATCTTTAGGCATCTGACTAGGTTTTATGGTGTGAAAAAATGGTCTTGAAGTCTAAAAAAAGTATAAAGGTAAAGATTTAATTCTTCAAGTGTAAAATCCTATTTTACAATAACTATATTACTTAGTTTTTGAGCTTTCAGAGCAAAAAATTTAAAAACTTGAGGAAATATTAAAAATACATATGGATGTAAAATTGGTGGCCTTTTATCCATAAATTGAATAAAAAAAATAGTAAAGCATAATTTAAAAGAGACAAAATTAAGTTATATTTTATATGACAGGCGACTTTTAGATAATTTTTATTGAAATATTTCAAAATACATAAAAATTCTGAGTTAAAGTTACTGTTAATAAAAGCAGTCATAACAAAAACAATTCAGTTGGGGCAGCATTCAATTGTTTTTAATTGAATCATAAACGTAATTATATTTTAATTTACTAGAGAAAAACACAAACCTTGGTTTATTTTTTTTAGTTTCTCAGTTCAATCCAATAATTTGTCATTAAACTTTATTTAATACAAAATTAGTATTTGCTTAAAATTAAAAATGATTGACTTGAAAAAAAGCTCTCCGAAGAAAAGAAAATTCAAATAAATTAATTTTATTGCATGTTTTCAATTATTTTTTTCAATTTTTGCAAATGAATATGATTAAGATACCTATTTATATGAACTGGAAACTTATAACTATAAACATTGCTAAAAATATACAAGTAAGAATATTTTATACAGAATAAAGTTAATCATAAGCCGATTAACTGTTAAAACATTTAAAAATCTAGCAAATATTAACATATAATTTTTCTATATCATTAACAAACAACTGTAATAAATATCATTTGTAAAGAATTTTATTGTATCATTCTAACAAATATCAAACTAAATATTTAATTTCACCTTTTCCGTGGAATCCTCCTTCTTTTTGGGTTTCAAGTTTGCTAATTCTTCAGGTGAAAAATATTTATATCTAATACTTCTCCATTTTCTAAATATTGTTTCCTAAAAGAAAATAATAATTTTAACTTGTTATATTTACAATTTCATTATATTATTTAAAACCTCAACAAAAAGTTATAGAAATATTTCAACTTATTCTAAAATCACAACTTATTATTATATTAAATTAAAAATTTATTGATTTTTAAGATTCAATTTTTAAATAGAACAGTCACATAGAAATATATTTTATTAAAAGTAAGCAATAAAAATATCTCAGACAATGTCAATATAAATTTGCTAACATACTTATAATTTATATTAATATAATTACATAAAAATGAATCTCAATGACTAAATCAACAATACAATTTTTTTCAACAATCAATCAAATTAAAATTTATAATACAAAATTATCTTGTAACTGTCAACAAATCTTTAAAAATTATGGAACATAGCAAAATTAAAAATGCTACAAGATAGAATGATATAATAAATTAATGTAAAAACTAGCAAAGTGTAAAATATTTGACTTTGTATTCTAATTTCTGTGCCTATTTTTGTGTAATAAAATAGCATGAATATCTTAGACATAAGAATAATTTAATATAACTAAGATTTTTTAGAGACAAATAAAAGATCTTACAAACATTAAATTATTTAGATTAATTACTTTCAATTTAAAATTAGTATTAACACACAATTTTATACTAATTACTTGAAAGTACTAACAAGGTCAAAAAACAATCTTACCATTTCTTCACGCGAGTCAATCTTTTCTAAATTTATATCTAAATTATAAGGACTATCCAGTGACTTGACATTTTGCACTTTCCTCAGCATGTCAGTTCTTATTATATTGCTGTCATTTTCATCCAAGTCCATTGACTCTATCTTAGATAAACTAGAGGTATCCAAGTTCATACTTTCATTGATGGTCCTCAAGATATCTTTGTCATCGATGAATGAGCTTAGTGAATCTTCGCTGTTCTTTACACTTTTGCTATACACACTTTCACCGACATGATCAACAACAGCAGCTGCTTCCTAAAAAGAAATAAACATTTGTATTAAAAAGACTCATTTAAAAATATTTAGTAAAACTAGGTAGTAAAAAACACAATTTTAAGCAAGCAGCAGAAATGTAAATAAGCACTTTTATTTTGCAGTCATAGAACTTAAAGCAATATAAAGTAAACAAAAAAAATTTTCACTGGTTTACAAAAAACAAATACATTATATAAAACAGAGCAATGAAAATATTAAGTATCAAAGATTATTTCACAAAAATCTGAAGATAGCCTAAACTAAACACAGCAAAAGCCTAAAAGCAATTTACCCATTTGAAAGAAAGCAAAATATATTTTTTCCAAAGCAAGCAAAATGCATTTTTTTAAAGCAAGCAAAATATATTCATTTTAAAGCAAGCAAATAATATTCAAAGTTACATATAAAAAAAAAAAAAAAAAAAAAAAAAACCCAATACCTTTGCTTTTTGCTACAAGAGAACAACTTACAGTGAAATCAAACTTACTTTTTCCTCCAATGCAGCAGCTGATTCATGAGTTAGAGCAAACTGCATATAGCAATTTGTGCTGCAAAATATAACTTCATCTTCATCCTAAAAAGCATAGAAAAAAAATAAGAATTTATACCAAAATTATCAACTTTTGGTATAAATTCTTTATTTTTTCTCTTATTCTTTACTTAAATTCTTAATTCTAAAACAGGACTATCTCAAAATTTATGAAATAAATTTTAAAATTTGGAATAACCCATTGAAGAATTACTAACCTTTATGAAAGAATTTTTTAAAAAAATTATAAAGTTAGTTTCTGTTTGATTCAATAAAAAATTTTGCACTTGCAAAAGAGCAATCATATATTTCTTAAATTATATTTGACAATATGTAAATAATAAAACAAAAGTTTTGTCACAACTTTGTCAAATCATAAAACACAAAAATTATTAGAATCTGTTAAATAACCAATTCTTTTAGGTAAGCAACACAATTTGGTTACTTCTTGCTTAGAAAGGTTAATTTGATCAATGTCTACATCATAATGAAGATCCACTGGACACCACATTAGAGGCAAAAATAAAACTTATGAATGGTCAAAATACAGGCAAATCATAATTAGAAATATTCTAAAAATCGATGTCAGTTTACTTTTTGTTTTTATCATACTCTGAATTATTCATACAAACGTTTGCTAATTACAAAGAGACAAAATACAATATTTCCATCAGAAATATTATAGAATCTGCATATTGGTTAAATTTCTTTGTCCCTCAATGATCATTTTTTGCACATGAGGGTAATTAAATTGAGATCTACAATTTGAAGTGAATTCTGAATCATTAGAGACATCAAAACCCAAGGTGAGATTCAAACATACAAATTGTTGAACTAAAGATAAGAGCGCTAACCATTTGGCTACCGGCTCAGTTGCATACTGAATATAAAGCAAATTATGAAAATCAGTTTTTCTAAACATTTCTCAAAATGTAATCAAAATAGCATAAAAACTTGTAGATCCAAAAATCACACCAGTGACTTCACTATTTAATAAAACTTTTTTGATAACTATTTTCAAACTTTTAAATATTGTTGACAAAATTATCAAAGTAATTTATTAAATCTTTCAAATTGTTACACAAAAAAGGAACTTGAACATTGAATTTTCATAACTAATAAAACACAAAAATAAAAAAGAAGCAATTCAGTTTATTCAAGTACTGTAAAAATATCATTATTAAAAGCAAGTTAGCAAATGTAAACAATAAATCACAACAATAAAAAAAAAACAATCATGCATTATTAAACCCCTCTTGTTGTAATTAATCATATTAATCAAAGGGTTTATTCAAAAGTAAAACAAAAAATATATTAGTTTTCCTTTGCAATACTGAAATTAGACATCTGTGTAACTACAATATTTAAAATAGAAAAGGAAAAACAAGTTGCTTTAATCCCAAAACTTATTAAAAATTTTAAACTGCCAATTAATTTCCCTTCAGTCTATTCAATATTTTATCCACTCCTGACATTAACTATGCAAAAACAAAAAAGCAATTAGTTATATAAAACAACTTAGTAAAAATTATTTACATCCAGATACAGAAGATAAACTTTCAAGGGGCTATATACTTTCAGATACAAACACATAATTTAGTTAAGCTTACTTACCAATGCAAATTTCAGAGATTTTCTTTTTCTAAACATCAGCTATTATAATTAAAATGGAAAAATGAAATGTATTTAAAAGACATTTTTAACAAGAATATGTTTTTACTGACACTCATACTATTTTCATGAATTAACTGTCATGCTGTTTTAAAGAAGTTTAATGATTTCGCTTGCTACTAAATGCCACAATTCAGCAAAGTGAAATAAATTTTAAAATCTTTCTCATTGACTGATTTCAGAATCATAAAGTTGCCTGCTTATGAATTTAATGAAATAGATTTTCTTTGGTGTCAACAAACAGAATTTTGAAAATTCATCATTTACCCAAATCAACATAGTCATATCCATTAAATATGAATCAAAACTGTTATAGGTGATAGTATAACATAACTGCATTGATGTCCTATGCTGGATAATAAACATTAGTAATACATAACAATGTATCTTTCATGAAAAAAGTTACCATTTTTATGAAATTTCTGAATTTGTATATTAATTTTGCACAAAACACACACAAATATTCTATTTAAAATATAGTTTTTAAAAATTATTAAATATATATGGAATAAGTAACAATGTTATATTTTGATATATAATAAAATATACATTTTATGATTTATAAAAAAACAAACTGTAAATGAAGTTGGATGCTAAGTTTAAAAATTAATACTTTAAAAAAATAATAGATTAACTTATAATCTATGATTTGGTGATACACATAGAATATAAAGCAGCAGATACACTTTTCTTCACATAAATTTAAACTAAATAAGAAAGACAGCATTTTTTAACATTACAATCTAGTTCAAAACTCCAAAAGGGGAACAAGGTCCAGGTAAAGAAAAATAGCTACTTTTGTAAAATATTTCAATTTTTTTTAAACATGAAATTGAAGTTTCAACTAATTACGTAATTGGTAAAACTTTCTAATATAAAAAAATGAATAACAATTGGATTAAGGTATCTGCCTGCCTTTATTTGAGTCAACTTTTCTTAAAAATAAATTTCTTTCATCTTGCTTTTAAATAAATTATGATATAAAAACAAAATTAGCCAAAATTTTAATTACATATAGCATACTCTCAGTGAAATTGGTTATTTTCTGGCAAATTTAAGCGAAATTTTAACAAAATGGCTAACAAAAATAATAATGATTCAATCTTAAATTAATATAGGCATAAAGTTAAGGTGACAATATTCTTAGAAATAAAGCAAAATTACAGAAAAGCACTGAGCAATATATTGTTAAAAATGTACAGCAATATCAATATTTTACAAAATTTTACTGAACATTTCCTTTAAAAATAGCTGTAAATTAAAAAGCTCTTCATATATAATAAAATGTTTGCTTCACTTCAAAGACTATAGCACTTAAAGCATATAGGCCAAGTTCCATACAAATATACACATTATTACTTGAGCCATCATATTAATGGTTTGGAGATTTTGTGATAAACAAAGTTATCAAAAAATCACCTTTAAAGTGATAATTTTGCTTGTGATAGAGCAAAGATGTTATCATTGATTTTCGAATCTACAAGGTAAATAATGGTTTCATACTTATAGCTATCAATTAGCACATTTTAGAAAGACATAAATTTTAAAAAAAGTGAAAAAGTAAAATTTCAATTTCAAAATGTAACTTCCTGTTACATTTTACAAAAAATAATGTATTTTAAAAACTCTATTTGACAAACAGTAAAACGGAAAATTGTTTTGGTAACTCGAAAGTTCTGAGTACAAGAATCACAAATAAAAAAAATTGACACACATGTAGTCAAAAATCAACTTTTCAAAAGAGGCAGATACCTTAAATAAAATGATAAATAAACGACCTACTGAAAGAAAATATATAATAACAATGAAAATGATAATATTACCTGTTCTTCTTTTAGCATGTAAGTTAAATCTGCAGCTTTTTTACGTATGCCAGCACTTAAAACAACTATGTCACAATGGCGACAAAAACGTGGCTTTCCATTGAGCAATGAATGAATACTGACATCTGACTTAGCTGCAAAAGATTTAAACAATTAAATTCATAAATTTCTATTCTATATAATTTATGCTTTCTAATACCTAAGCAAGAAATATTTTGTAATACACTGATTTGGTTTATTTATAACATTGTATATGGACAGAAATTTTTTATTCATTATTAAAATAACATTTCAAATAAAAAAGACAAACATTTTATTCATTTATTAATACACAACCAATGTTATTTCATGATTTATAGAATAAAGATAATAATTTAAGATGAATTAATAAAAATAAATATTTGAACAGATAATCTGAGCACCTATTTTTGTCATTATTCTATGAAATGTGTTATTCTATAAAAATGCAAAAAATATGAAAATTTTGTAAAATTACCTAACATATGAAAGACTTACAATGTTGGGATGTTATTATATAATAGAGGAATATCGTTTTGTTTATTCCTGTCACTTTATGGCCACTTTTTATATAAGAGAGTTGATTCTACTAAAATGAATAGTCCAAAACCATAATCTATATAATTATATCAAAAAGGAGAAAATTGGACATATTTTCTAATATAAACTTGGAAAAACACACATAATGTATAAAATAGAAACAAAATGCTTAATTCCTATAGTTTAACATTAATGGAGAAAAACGTCAATTTTTATATCCTTTAGAATAGCTTTTTACGTAGAAAGACCTCCAAAAATATTTCAAATGCATCCAATCTACCATTCGACCTTGAACTTACATTCTACAAAATAAGTAACTCTCAGAAAATATCTTCATTATCAGAAACTTTATAAAGCGATCTTTTGGAATTGTTCTATGCATTAATTTTTGAGCAATTTTGCTTCAATAAAACAAAATTAAAGACTGGAAAAATATGAATGAAAAGATTTCATTAAATAAAATGTTTAACTCACAAACAAAATTAAACATAAGTGATTTATTGATTTAAGTAATCTTATGATATTCTAATCAAGTACGAACAAGATTTCGAGCAATATTTTCTTTAACAACGTTTATTAGGCAAATTTGGTTTGTTTACAACTTTACATTAGTTTTTTTTTAATTCAATGCAGCTAATTTGACCAAAAACTATAAACAAAAGTGGATTTTAAGCTACTACTAATACACAAGAGGAGAATTGAATCCATGAACTACTGAAGTGCATTGACTATTCAGCTGTTAGTTCAGTTAATGATCATTTGAATTTAAAAATAAAATGTAAAAATTTAGAATTTAAAATTCTGCAGCTTTCTTCAATTTAAAGAAAAATTATGGTTTAAAGGGTGGATACCACATAAGAATTTATAGTATTTACTGTTCACATATAACTTATTTTGTTGGTATTTTAAGACCATTAAAGAACATTCAAATTTAAAATCCCATATTCATCACAAAACCATCATACTTAGCATAATTTTGACAAACTGGAACTTTCATGCACATATAATTGATTCTTTACAACTAATTAAATGAGAACATTGAAAAATTATTTTCAAAAAATTGAAAGCTGCAGAAAAATATTACAGATAAAAATGAAAAGTAGATTACTAATTTATGAATATAGCTTCATTGTCTTGATTAGAAAATAAAAGCATATTTCAATTACCAAAAATGATTAATAAAATTTTTTAATCATTTTTAAGATGTATTTAAGTAAAAAAAGTATTAATTTCTCTACATTTTTTAAAATATTCAATAAAATAATGCAAGAAAATTTAATCATGGATAATACTTAAGAAAATGATTTTAAAAAAAGATGAAAATTTGTTCACAATCTAATTGTTTACTAATGAAAAAGTTAAAATTACAAAAAGGGGGAAAAAACTGCACTTCAGGAATATGACACATTAGGAATAAGATTTAAATTAATAACAGAACATAATATAAGCAACAAAGTTGGAATAAATAAAATCCAATTTTCAAAGCTAAGAATGAGGTTAAAAAAATTGAAATTTCTTACATCTTTGATAAAGACCCAGCTTTTGACTAGGAGGAGTGTTGGTTCTTTCAACTATATCATAAGTACTAGGAGGTGGTATGGACAAAAGATTAGCAAGCCGTGAAAGAATGCCAGTAATGTCATTAGCAGCCTCAGATGACAAAGTTATTGTTACACTAGTATTTCCAGCATCTTTCAAAGGAGTTGAATGACCTCCAATGCCTGACATTTTTGTTTTATGCAAGCTAACATCTGAAATGTCACCTGGAATGTTCTCCTTGTCCTGAAAGATTTAAATAAATAGAGTAAATAAAAATCAAAACATGTACTCATCAATAAATACTAGAGAGAAAAGGAGCAGGATATTTACTATATCAATGTCCATTTCCATTTCCATGTCTGCTTCATTCCAATATTTTGAACAGGCTACAAAGATAACAAATTAAGATTATAAATAAGATTTAAAATCAGGGATAAAATTAAGTATCATTAAACATGTAAATATAATTTATGAAATAAAACATTGAATTAGGTATAAATATCCACTGAATAATTTATATGAAAGTAACAATTGTAATATGCAAATCAAACCTAATAAAAAAATAAAACAAAAAGGCATGTGTCTGGGATGAGAATTCATCCTAACTCGTAAAAATAATTGTTATTGAATTATCTTAAAACTGTTATTGAGTGTCCTATGATAATACCACATCACAATAAGATGTGATATCAGCATGAGAATTCAATAATTTTAAATCGATAGCAATATTTTCAATATGATAAAATAATCATAGAAATTTAAAGAAAATGAGTTTAAAAAAAACTATATACATTTGAAGATTTCAAGACTATTCAGAAACAATTATTTCATTCACATTATTTTGAAAAATTTTAGATTATAAAAATAACAAGATTCATTTTAATTTAAAAAAATTAAGAAATATATTTTAAAAGCCTAAAATGTTTTTCTTTCAGCAAATAATGCTTTTAAGGACTAAAATAACAGTTTTTAAAATAAATACTACCATCCATCTATGCATACACATTGTACTTATATATTTATTTATATATTTACATATATATATATATATATATATATATATATATATATATATATATACCACATAAACACACACATATACATAGATATACATCTTTTTTATTTCTTGTAATATTTTGAAATATTAAATCAATGATGATTTGCATATTTCTTTAGTTATTAAAAACTGGCATTTGATTTTGAATTCTACAAGTAAACAGAAATAATTTGAATTTGTTATTCTATGATAATATTTTATCACATGAAGACTAATTTGAGCATAATCTGTAGCTGCTTCAAACATCTGCTTCCTCAGATGGATTAACATAATATGCTTTTTACATAACCACAAAAAAATTACAAAAATTTATTAATGAATCTGTAGTTAATTGATATATTAGTTATAAAGATTTATAGTGTTAATTTAAGCAAAAATCATCTAGCTTACCTCTTAGTGGTATTGGATAAATTATTGGAATAACTGGAGAGCCAATTCGTTTTTTCTCTGGCAAAAGTTTATCAATAAATATCAGCATTGGCCATTTATTTTTAGGTTCAAAGACACAACATTCAGGTGATGAAGATGAAATTACGGAATCTGGACTACCAACATCCCTAAAACAGAATTTTCTTAGTTAGAAAATTAACACTACATAATTGAAAAAATATTTCACTTAATTTCGCTATAATATTAAATTTAAATTTACCAATTAACAACAGCCTTGGCAAATGAGAAAAAATGCTGAAATAAATTTATCCAAATTTCTTATCCTTTTTCTTTGTTTCAAAGTAAAAAATGATTATAACTAGATATAAATAATACAAGAATATTCTGATAAGTAACTGGCCACTATTACACACACTACATGTATTGCAATTCCTTATTCAAGCACTCACAATTTTGAGATTCTTACAAATGCATTTGTTTAACTGTTTATAAATTAAAATAAAAAAACTAGGAAAACATTGAATCAAAATTATTTTGAATATTTTAACTATAGTAAAAATTTTCAGATATAGCAAATCATAATTACAATACAAATTTTTTATAATAAATAAAAGTAATTTATTGTGAAAAGAAAATTGACTAACATGCAAATAATTGATGGATTATTAAAGTTTGGAAGTGAGTGTTGCAATTTTGACCTGTTATTATATTATTTTCATTGAAAACTCAAACTCATTAGATAGTTAAATGAAGAGAAATTCTAATTTAAAATTAATTATTTTATTTCCAAAACAGTACAAATTCAGAATGATTATTTGATATGATATATGTGTGGAAAGCATGCAATAGAATTTATCAGTTTATAGTCAACTATGTGTAAAGTTGTTGCATAAATTATGCAAGTAGGCTGATAAATTCTCTAATTCATAAAATCCAAGCAAATATTTTAGTATAAATTTAAGATAAGTAATATTTTTACTTAAGTAATATAGTAAGCTTTATAAAAAGAAATGCAGATTTTTTTTAACTTTGCCAAAACATTTTTCATACTATCAAAATAAAAATGAATGATATATGTTAGACTCTACGTATAAACAATTTATAATAATATTCCTATTTTTACCTAAGAACAGCTTTGGATTCAGGTTCACTGGAATTCAACAGGGATTCTATTTCATTCTTTTCAATAGCTGTAAAATAAAATATTATTAGAAAAAAAGGAAAACAAAATTATGAAGACTATATTAATAATCAAACAAACAAAAAACAAAACAATGAAAACTTAATTAATTCTCTAAAAATATGATGTTAAACAAAATATATGTTAATTCACACAAAGTTTTCAACTATTCATAATTACCTTTATTCATACCAGGGAATTCTTGATTATAAAATCCTCTATAGGGAGGAGAAGAAGGTGGCAATATAGATGAAGAAGGTGCTTGCTCATCCGTATATGGGTGATGAGAATAAATATCACTCTGACCCGGTATAACAGCACATCCAAAACTTCCTTTTAATTGGCTATCTGTATTAAGTAATTTAATTATCACATTTAAAAAAAAGTGAACTCACAAACACAAATTTATATAACTTAGCTAATTTTTCCACGTAGGTGAAATGTGTTTTTTTTTTTTTTTAAAAATTTTGTTTGTACATTCTATGTATTTATGAACTAAAATAATTTTTTATACCTGTAATGTTAAGACATTTAAAAATATTTTACATCAATGCCTTTAACAATTATTGATTCGATTAGTTAAGAGTTTCATTGGTACAAATAGGTAAAGTTTCAAAATATCACAGAAAACTTATTGTTTAATAAACATACAGCACTTCACTGGATAGACTAACTAAACACTATTTCAAATTATTGGTACTTAGTAGAGATAAGCCATTAAAATTAATATGAAAAAAATATAAGATTTTACAAATCCTCTTGCTGTGCAGCTGCAATTTTCACAGACAATGTAAAAGTAGCAAAACTTGGTAAAACTTGCAAAAGTGTAAGAATACACTTTTGCCATCTATTTAACTGCATAATCTTCTATTTCCCCATACATGATTTCATTTTGATTTTTCTGTCATGTTTAATATTTATTTCGATGCGGGCAAACAGATGACATTAGTTGTCTGCATTTCTGCAAAATAAACAAGAATTTTATGCAGCATTTTGCATGTGCTTTTCAAATTTCAAAGATGTCTGGTAGGAAACCTTTCACAAGTGATAAAACCTATATTCTTAGCGATATTTCCAACACAATAATATTTCTTATTATTCTGATTAATATTCTATTTTATTATTATTCTGATTAATATTAATATTCTGATTTCAAATATATTGAAGATAGATATAGCAAGATGGATGAGAATTTCTAGAATTCCTTTGCAAATAGTGATGAATCTGACAATTCATTTTCTATTTGACAGTGGTGCAAAATATTCTACCAGCTCCTGCTTCATTTCCTTTTCTTGACAATTCCGAACCAAGTATCACTATGGCAAATGATGCAACTATTTTAGATTATTTTGAACATTTTTGACACTGTTATATTGCAAATAATAGTAAAAGAGGCAAATATGCAGAAAACTTTAAAAATAAGGCAGTTCCTAAAAACAAAAAAAAAGATCAAGGTGAAAAAAATGGACAGATATGAATGCGAAAGAACTGATTATTTTTTTCCATTTTTATTTCTCTGGAGAATTGTAAAAAAGACAACAAGATTATTTGAAAGTATTTTGCATATTTTGAATATTATATATGTTTTGCCTTTGTATTTTATAAAATAAATAATTTCATTAAGATTAATTTTTAAAATTTTGCTTTTGTATTATTATTCTTCAATTTCAATATTTTGACAAACTTTTTCTATAATATAATTCTATATTGAAAAAAAACTTTTACAAAAAAAATTTCTATTCTGTAACTTTAAAATATGTGTAGATTTGAAATATATAATTAAAAAAATGGGACAATTTTTTAACTTATTTTGCTAAAAGAAATACGTGCAGTGGGAGAGTTAACATTAATGATATATTTAGTTTTTATACAACAACTACAGTTCATAAAAAAAATTGCCTTGTTATTAACATACTAGATCACATATAAGCATTTAATTAAAAATAGAACTGCTTAAACAATACTTAGAGATTTTACTTCAAACAGTTTGTAACCACCTTTCCACCTAATGGAGAACCTGAGAGCTAAAAATTATAATTTATTGTAAAATCTATAATGTTTCGCAGAAAGAGAGAATCATTCAATGACAGCGTTTATATCACAAAGGAAAGACAGAAAAATTCCAAATACTCATCATGACATGCATAACAAAAGAAAAAATACAATTTTCATTTATTACTAACTAAACTTTAAACTAACATAAACACTCCAAAGAATGCAGTTTTACCAAATTATGAAGAAATGTCAATGTCTATTTCTTGAATAGAAACCATGCTAATTTTCTGTGAACATTTTATTTAATTTTCTCTTTCTCTTCCTCACTAACACACAAAGAGAGAACTGGAGATCATGCAACTCTGATCACAGACATAACTTGGATTTGAACCAAAGTCTCCAAAGATCAGTTCAATTAAAGTAGAACCAACTTTTAAAATAGAACATACAACATTCTTAAGACTAATGATCAAAGTAGAAGTTTACTTTACAAACAGTTAATTTGACCAACTGCATTTACCATTTAATTAACAGCTCAGTATAAAACCAAAGAGATAGGAGTTTGAAATCAGTGCCTTTGACCATTCAACCAAACAGGATTTAATAGATAATCTAACATTAAGTGTAAGGCTTTACTGTTACTTCAGCCTTCAAGCACAATTTCCACAAATGGATTGCAGTAACATTGTTGAAAGAAAGAAAACCAAGAATTTTCTCTCTTCCAAATGAAATCAGGTTATTTCATAGGAAAACTCACAAGCAACACACTAGTAGATGTGTATGCAGAAATCCTCTGACAGAAATCAAACTTGGAACTATCCATTCTAAAAAGATTTTCAACTAAGCTATGGTGTAGACTGCTACAAAGTAATTAAAATTTTTATAAAATTTTAAGTTGTTTTTTATATCAAGCATTAGGTTTAAAAAAAATTTTCAAAGGGTACGCTAAAACAGAGCAAAAAATAAAACATTAATTAGGGCATAATTTTTTAGTTAATATTACCCTTTCCAACATTAAAATGTTTACTATTAAAGATACCTGTACAAGTATTTTAAAATACCTATACACCATCTTTCAGGTTAAAATTATTACCAATACAAAAAGTGTGTGGGGAGATGTTCTATCTATATATTTATAATTCAAATTTCAAGAGAATGAATATATATATATATAATTCACTTTTTTCCCCATTTGATTCCAGATCCTTGTCAATTACAAATAACTATTAAAGAATATATGCAAAAATAATAATACATTGGTAAAAATGATTATATTAACTTCAGTTTTCAACTCAAAAACAATTGCTTACAAACTGCTTACATAATAACTACTCAGGGTAGAAGCCAAAAAAATGTGTTAAATGATGTGCTTAAATAAGATGATTGAGCAATTAGAGTTACAGCACATTTAGAAGTGCAAACAAGATTCATAAATATTTTGTAAATATTTAGACATTCTGAATGTTAAAAAATGCCTTAATAAACGATATGAATACTGTTACATTGCCAAGTCATAAATATATTTATTAAAATGCATCTATAGCTAGTAGATTAAGATTTTGAGATAGAGTCTTGATTTACTAAATGCCAAACATAAAAAGTTAGCAAACTATTTTTCAGTTTAATTCATATTTCTAAAGCCTAGAATAAAACGAACTTAATACTCTGATAGTAAATTACGTAGTCATAAAATACTATTTGTTGCTCATTTATTGAATATTAAAATAATATTTAATAGAATTTATATTCACATATTTTCGAGAAACAATATAAATTTTTATAAAACTATAAAATTTTATAATATAAATTTTTAATAACTAAAAACTAAATTTTTATAAAATTTTATAGTTGTAAGTCCAAAATTTAATATTTATAATCAGATGAACTGTTCTTATAACCATAGTTTGACAATTTACCTATTAAATTCAAATCAGGAGATCCAAATACTGGAATTGAAGAATTATTTGGTTTGATGTTAGGTTCAATGATTCGTAATGGTGGCAGAGTCGTGATCTTATTCATCATACTTCCCATATATGTTTCATAGCCCTCTTCGAGTTTTGAAGAACTTCTTCGACATTTCTTTTTAATTACTATAGTTTCAGGCTTGGCTGGTTCTTCTAACTTTTTCTTTTTTGGCCTTTTTCGTTTTATTGGTTTTGCTTTTTCTCCAGGTGGAGGAGTTGGCTCCTTTTCCAGTTGAGCTCGTCGAATATCTGAAATTGTAAATGCTTAATATAGAACAAAACAAGCTGCATATTAAGAATGCATATTAAAAGTGATTTCATTAATATTATTTATTTTCTAAGATTAATATACCTACCTAAATAAGATTGTTTTTTGGCTTTTGCATCATCAAGTTTATCCTTGTCATCTAAACTGCTGATATCGAACTGCATATCAAGTTTATTTAAATCTTCTTTTTGTAATTCCTAAAACATAGGTGAAACTTAAAAATAACAGCTTTAAATAAAGAAAATAATATGAAAGCTAAACAAACTTTCAAACACATAATATATGTAAAAAGAATTAATATTTATGCTAAAATTCATATAGGTATATGCACATATATTTAATGATGCCTCGATTAAAGCCAGAAATTTTAATTACTCATTTTCTATGATGTGAACTTGTGTCTTGTCATTACTTAATTGACCAGACATATAAAATAGATCTCTAATTTCTTTTGTTGCTAGCAAACAAAAAAATTAGAGATTTATTTTTAAATGTTCTCCCCCCCCCCTAGATTTTATATAAGCCACAAAAACTTGGACAGTTATCAAACAACTCTGGTGTACAGAAAAAAAAGTTAAAAATTTGATGCAAAAAGTTATCTCAGAAAATTTTTTAAATGTTTAAAGTATAACTCAAAAAAGCCATAAATCAGAGATTTGAAACAATAAAAAAGATCCTATTAAACAATTCCTATATTGTCCTATATAACAATCCAAATCCTTCTAAGAGTTAAAAAAGAAATCAAATGAAAATACAAAATAAATTGTAAGTAAGTGATCAAAGACTAAAAAAAATTGTGAAAATATGTCTGAATTGGATAAATCAATACTATTAATATTAATATATTGCAGAAAAATTGGTAACATTAAAATTAGTAGCACTTTTATTTATAAATTGTAGCAAATTAACTTCATCTATTCTAAAGAGCAATTGTCCCAAAATGCAATGCTTGTTATTGACCATGAAAATTTTTTAACCTAACATTTAAAAAGTTAGCACATTAGACAAGTACAGTTGTTAAATGTTAATTTTTTTCTAGAGAAGCATTATGAATTCAGTTCTCTATAACTCAAATATTTATTGAAAACTTAAGAACATTGGCCAACATTATGCAGGATTTCAATTAATTAATTTTGCTCTAAATAGTATTAAATGTAGAAATTCCAGCATGTTTTAGTAGAAATATCAATGATGGCAGAGTTTTGACATATGGATAACATATTTGACAATTTCAATATTTTCAGTACAAGATTCACTTAAAATATTAATTAATTTCTTCACTTACTCTTCAATTATTTAATAGTGAGAATATATTTATATATTTTTACATTATTAATGAGCAATTTGTACATGCAGAGAGTAATCTTTTAAAATTTTAGCAAGTTCTGCAGATCTATGAAAAATATGCAAATTTTTAGTTTAAATAACAAAGAAAATTTGGTAATATGCAATTAATATTGCATTTTATTATGAAAGACAACATTTTCCATTATCTATTAAAACAGTTAGAATAATTTTTGTTGGCAATTTATGCTGAATTATAATAATTTATCATAAAGAAGAATACTATGTAATTAACATACAAAATGAGAAAATTTATATTCAACATTTAGTTTCAGTGAACAAATTAATATGAAATGAAATTGCATTTAATAGTTAATTCATTTTGCAAACATAAACATAATTGATTCAGAAAAGTTGTTATGACCATTTACTTGTAATAAAAATACTTGTTTTGCTTCGAATTTGTATTTTTAAATTAATGCTGTAAATACAATATTGTTTAAGTACACCAACATGTGGTGTAAAAAATATATATATATTTTAAATATTTTGTGTTAAAACTGTGTGAGATATTTTATCAAGTGAGAACTAACCAATAAGGTTTCAGTGCTTTTTCTTGGAGTTTCAGCAGAAGGACAATTTTGAAGCAATTGTTTCAACAATACATTTTGTTCTGCTTGCTCACGCTCTTTGTCAGCAGCAGTTTTAGGAATGCTTTCCATTTCTTCATCAGAAGAACCTAAACAATAAAAATAAATATGAAAAACGGTTACTCTTAATTAATACAAAATATTATACAAAACTTGGCAATAATGAAAGTAATTTCTTATCTTTAAGGAAAGCAAAAAACTATAACATAATCTTCATAAAGAAATACACCTATATTAGCCATTCCTTTGATTAAAATCAAATCTATAGAAAGAAATCAGGAGTTTATACTACCAATCATTGAAGAAGTCACATGAAGATGTAAATTGAAAAAATATTTTATTTTTCTGTATTGAACATGTCAAAAACAAGACCTAATTAATATACAATCCTTGAAGAGTACTAATATTCAAAAACAAATAACTAATAAGTTTTACACAATTTTCTATTGCATAATAACTATTCATGAAATACGACATTATATTAATTTTAATTAGCAAAAAAATAACTTTTTTTTTCAATAAATAATTTTTTACCAGCAACAAAATAAAAAAAGAAAGGGCAAGAAGAAAACTAAGGTTTCATCAGCACAAAATATACTGCAAAAAAATAGAAGAATTAAAGATCAAAGGGCCAAAAGGAAATTGTATTTATAAACTAACAGACATAGAAATGCAATAAAGAAAAATTTATCATTAAGTCATTTATTTTTTAAACAATTCAACTTCTTTTAGTATGCTTGTTGTTAAACACTATTAAAATTTGTTTCCATCAAACCATTCATTTTGATAGTAGAAATGTTATGCATAATAATAAAATTAAGGTACTCCAATTATTTTTTTCGGGCAGCAAAACTTTTGTTTTATTTTTGTTTCAATATTTTCTTAAATTTTAAGCAACTTTTGAAAACTAAATAATTCTAATATTTTAAAAGAACATAAAAACAAAAATTTTATAATTTATGCAATCACAGAAAACTTATAAACTCTTCCTTCTATTCTGAACGTGAATCAATTGAAAATAGTAAAGAAAACAAAAAAAACGAATCATAGAAACAAAAATAAAAATTCAATATGTAATAATCATAACAAGTTTAAGTCACTCTCACTAATTAAAAAATAATAATAACTAATTAATAAATAAGATTTTTTAATGCACTATTTCCCTTGTGAATATTTAGATTGGTTTAAATTTAGCTGTTCAATAATGATAACTTCAAAGCAATTGTACACGGACCAAATTTATATCTTCTGATAAAATATATTTAAAAAAATAAATAAAAAACAGAGTAAAGAAACAACTGAAATAAATCAAAACACAAAATTAAATGTAAATAAATTTACCCTCCATGTCTTCCTTTTTATCATTTTTATATGCTTCACCACTGCCTTTATTACTTGCACTTTGTTCAAGTTTATTTAACTCATTTCCTGTGTTCTCAGTAGAACTTGGTACATCCTCCATAATCTCTTGTTTAATGTTTAGAATTAACTCTGAACTTTTTACATTTTCTTCACTTTTATCCACAATTGATTGATTGCTATTATCCTTAAGTTGCTAAAAATACAATAATATTTTAGGGGAAAAAGCAGTTTATAGGAGTATTGATTGAAAATAGGACATTCTTGATAAGATATAACACAGAATTTTTCAAAATATTAGAAATTATAAATTTAAATTTTAATGATTATTCCTGGTTTTTTTATAAAAAAAAAACTATCATAAATTTAAAAACAAATAATTTTAAAAGAAAATTTACTTTTTATATTATATACTAATAACTATGAATATGAATGCATTCAATAATAATTTACTAATTTTTTTTTTAAATGCAATTTTGAAATATGTGCAGTATTTTAAACTATTTTATTTATTAATGCACCATAAATTAGTTATTTATAATAATCAAAGACAATTCCTAAATAATTTCATCAAAGAAAATAATTCTGTAGGATCTAAGAATAAATAAAAAGTGCTGACACATTTTAAAAAACTAAAATTTTTATTTAAATACAAATTATAAAATTTTGAGAAAAATTCCTACTAATGAAACTTAATTAGAAAAGTATTGTTAATATAGTTAATGTTAACTAACTTATGGTGCACATAGATACATATATTTACACACATATAACATTAAAACAAATTATTGTTTATAATGTTATAAACCTGAGAATCCATGTTATTTGAACTTGAATTGCTAGTTCCATGTTCAGTAGTCTGAGGTGCAAAATTTCCTTCCTTCAAACTTGTTTGGATATTCGATTCCCCAACATTTACCTGGTGCTGAACTTCTTGTTTGACTTCAAATATTGAGGACTGCTTCATTGAATTATCTGCTTCAGAAGTTTCTTTAGATTCTAACTTAATATCTGAGGCTGGTACATTTGGTTTCATTTCACTAACTTTAGGTTGTAAGTCTGAGCTCTGTAAGCTATATGACAACTAGAAAAAATGAGAAGATAAAGAATTATATAATTTTCCTTGATCATTAAACCATGCAAATTAAATGTACAGTAGTATAATAATAAAAACCCTAAAAAATTCACATACAAAAGCTAAAATGAAAACATAGAAAAAGTCATACCTTTGGAATTAGTATATTTGTTACAAGTACTTTTTAAGTACAATGTACATAGGTAGTTGAAAACAATGTTTAAAAAGATGTAAAAGATTACCATATTATACAGTAATTATTGTGCAAAGGATAAGAAACAAACTAACAAATTTATTACTTTAATATATATTAAAAAAAAGAGGCTACCTAAGTTAAATATATTGTTTAAATAATTATTAAAATGTTCTTAATTTTAGCAAATTTTTTTAAAAAAAATAAATTTTTTAAAAAAAATTTTCATTCTAAAGTTGACGTAAACACAATATTGTTACACTTAAAAATATTTAGACATAATAGAATTTTAATTTTTAGTATCACTATATAAATATTTGGCAAACCAAAAAAGTCCTAAGATTTTTATCTAAAATAAATTCAAACACATACTGCAACATTAATTTACATGAAATTACATTAAATATTTTCAGAACAATCATATTAGACTATTTTCTTGGAAATTGCATCATTCTGGTTTAACTTTCAGATTTGAAAAACAAATTTTTAGTAATATCCATTCACAGAAGTATTATTCAGACATGAATATAAATTGAACACTAACTTGGTTAAAGCATGTTTTTCAGTAAACACAGAATAACTAAAGATGTTTTGCTGTTTTTGATCATTGAATGACAAGAAGATGTGCAAAACTGCATACTGATGAAGAAGTGTTAGAAATTAGTATAAAATTTATAAGTTACTGATCCATTTTAATTAGCAATGATACATTATCTTTTCTCTTTGTATTTTCTTTATTAAGTTAAAAAAATCAATTTGACAGCTTGTTCATATTAGGCAACAACAGCAAGCACAGAAGAAGTAAAATGCAGTTTAAAAATTTAATTCTTTTACATTAAAATCAGCTAAAATATCCAACAAAAAATTTTAACAACAAATTTTTTAACTTAGGCAGCTGAAATAATTCCTTATATCAAATAAAAATGAAAATAATAATTAATTTAATAAATTTTAATAATTGTAATAATAGGAAAAAAAATAAATGTTAGAAAACTGTTTCAATAAACAGATAAAACATATTAAAACAGAGTGCTATATTTTAGTAAAACAAAACTGGTATATAGTATAAAATAATTACTAAGGGGAAAAGTGCAACAGAAAGCTAAAAATGTCATGCAGCAATTATAAAAAAGGAAAATAAAGGTGCAATATAAATATGGGGAAAATAAAAAGAGTGTAAGTAGCCAATTAAAAACATGAAAACAAAGATGAATCCAGAACGGTAAAAAATATCCACAGAGGGCAAATTAAAGAGATCTGAAATTCACCTCTGATGAATTTTCAACATTTGTATCAGCATCAGCGGTTGGTAGACACACTGTTGGCATTCCAGTTTGGCGCAATGTAAACTTAAGGGTATTTGAAACGGAACTTGGTAAACTTTGAGCAAGTATAGATGGGGGCACCTGAAATGTCAGTGTTAGTGATATTAAAAGGATATCTTCTCCCAAAGATCTACATGGGAAAGGCTAAGTTAGTTCAGTTAAGTATTAATACAAAGAAGATATATATAATGGTAAAAGCAATAGATGTAAAAGAAGCATTAAACAGGGAAGACACAAATGCTGAGCTTGAAAAATTTGAAAATTTTTTAGACACTTAAATATTCAATTCTTGATAGGAAGTGTTATAGTTCATAAAAATTAATATGTGACTTACATTTTTTAAACATCTATGAAGCTATTTATAGCTCCTTATTAATTTTTTTTCTTACAAATTCTGCACTCAAATAGATGGAAAACAGAACATTTTAGGTTTTTAAGACCTAAAACACCATATAATTATTAAATCAGTTACACATGAACTTCTGAAATGAGTACTGAAAGTCATAGACTATTAGACAATATAAAAACTTCCACAAAAAAAATTTATATAAATTTGGAATCATAATTATTATTAAATTTCTTTATATATAATATTTAGTTTTTTTTTGCTTTTACTTATGGCATCTACACCTTGAAAAGTACTTAAGAATGTTTCATATATTAAATTTCAACACCATTTTTCAATATTGATAAATTTCTGGTGAATGTCTGCAGCAACTATGATAAAATAACAATATGTGATTATTATTTAAAATATTTTATCCCTATTATTTGTAGCCAACAAAGAAATGAGTTATATTTCCTTAATGATTAGTTCCAATTGACAAAATCATATAAAACTACAACATGAAATTCCTTAATATGTGCAAGTTAAAATTGAAATTCCTAATCTTAGCAATCAAATTAAAATACTTCTTTAGTTTCATAAAGCAAGGTATAAAATTCGTGAGGAGAACTGATTAGCCCAAAACAAATTCCAAATAATAATTGGATAATTTGATAAATGCTTTTGTTATTTTGAAGCAACATTATAAATGATTAACTAGTAAAACAAAGACAATAACTAGTGATGGAAAATAAAATTGAAATAATTTTTGCAATACAGTTAATAACATGAATTATCAATAATAAATTAACATCTAATTTCTGTATGAATCTGAAGTTTTAAAGCTAAATCTCAAATTTTAAAGATTTGTTCTATAACTACTGAATAGAATGAGGAGAAATGGAAACAAATACAAAATAACAAAATTCTAATTGAATTAAGTGATCGGTAATTATGTTACATGTGTCTATTAATACTCATTTTGTTTCTATAAGCCAACCACATA
This sequence comes from Latrodectus geometricus, assembly GCA_026290005.1. Taxonomy (NCBI): domain Eukaryota; kingdom Metazoa; phylum Arthropoda; class Arachnida; order Araneae; family Theridiidae; genus Latrodectus; species Latrodectus geometricus. Next base: position 103,128 of record JAPDSC010103807.1, read on the forward strand.
AATATAAACCAAATTTATTATTTCTGAAACTGATAATGCAAAAAATCCCTGCAACAAAATAAAAAATAAGACAAAATGGAAATATCAATATTTTTGAAAGCAATTATCAAACATACAACTAATTGTGAATAACAAATAAATACATAAAAGGTTGAAGTAATAGGGTATACATGAATCATAAGATTTAAATGCCAATTTTGAAAATGAAATCACAGTAATTTATAGTTATTAATTAGGTATTATATTTTTTATAAGCATAGAAAAGATTAGAAATCCAATATTAGTTCAAAACAGTTCTTATCCCTATTTAGCAAAGCGATGCTGTTATCAGATATAGCATGCATGAAAAGTGATCAGAGAACAAAGTAAACTTATATAACTAGTTGGCAGAATAAATTGCAAAATTAATTTCCAACAAATTATTAATACTATCTATATAAAAAAATGACTTTAAGCAAAATCTAATAAGAAATAAACTATAAAAAGAATTGCATATGGGAAACTAAAGATGAATAAAGACTGGATTCTTTTGCAATCATATTATGAGAGTTAGAAAATTTTTTTCTGAAGATTATCAAAAAGTATTGGAATTTCTACTTGGCAATGCACTAATGATGATTAAACAACTATGTTTTTCTCTTTTTAACTTGAAACAAAAGTAAAATTTATTTTGAATAAAACAAGAAAAATGAAAAATTAGATACAAAAAAAAAATAAATAAAAAATAAACTACAGCATTTTTTATTGTTGCCATTTCTAGAACTTATTAATCAATAACTTCATTTTCATTTTCTTGAAACAATATTCTTCACTCATCCCTAATTTTTAACTATATGTGAAAACTTGTATAAGTACAAATAAGAAATATATATATAAACAAAAATGGAAGTTTTATTTAATTACTAAATATAGTCAAGATTAGGAATTTTACAAAGAAAAACATAATGAATCCATGAAACAGATTCCTTGTTATTTTTCCCCAAATAAACAACTTTAAAATACATTGAATATTAAGCAACAGAAATTAGTATAACAGATTAACTCACTACAGAATCAGTTGCAGTTTCACCAACAGGTTTATCCTCATCTAACACTGGCTGATTTTGAACTATAATAAAAGAAATAAATTTGAACATTTTACAAAACATAGATAAGGATAAAGAATATATCAAAACAATTATTAAAAACTAAATTTTTCAAATAGTTCAAAATAATACAATAAATTATATTCTTCCATTTCCAGAAAGAACATAACACAAAACTGAATAAATTTTAAATTTTAAAAAACTTCAAAAAGAAAATCCATGAGCATGCATAATTCTAAATAATTGCTGCAAATGAAGAAAAATATATTATATTCCAGAACGTAAAAAAACCTTATTGTTCATTTTTCTCCCTCAAAACAATAAAACTCATGAACACTACAAATTTCTCTAACCATGTAATCAATCAATTTTAGTATTGTGATGATAATAGAATGAGAACGGCAAATTTTATGAATCATACGTAAATGTTCATAAATTTCTTAAATATAAAACTTTACACTTTAAAAAAAAATATGGTCAAAATTTAACCCTTAATGTTAATTCGATAACAAAACAATCCAAAAGTATGCTGACCTATATCTGAGGATATTGATTTTGAAGAGAAATTTGTATTTTCAGAATTTTCTACAGCAACAGAAGAATCCATTTGTCCTGCATATTTTTTCCCACAGATATCTTCTTGCATTTTTTTAACATCAATTAAACCTAAAAACATGAACATTATAGAATTGAATATGAATCTGGAAACTTATTTTTATAATTTCATTAAATGACTACTTCAAAGGACCCAAAGATTACTTTAAACAATTTTTGATTTCTCTTTTATGAATAATTAAACCTACTGTTGAATCATAAATTAAAAATTTGAAAGTAAAATCTGTCAGCTTTCAGACATTTCAATACAGCTATGCACGCAAAGGTAATTTTTTTCGTTGCAAAACAAACATAAATTATAAAAATCCTTGTAAATCCCTATCGGTAAAATTTAACTTATTTTATATAAAAAACAAACAGGGAGGAAAAATTCAATTAAAAAATATAGATCACTTTAATAAAGAATGAGAACATCGCAAGAGAGTAAAAGAATTATTAGAAATATATTGAAATATTAATCCCTCAATATCTGATCAAAAATTTAAACACAGTAATTAGGTAATTTAAAATTAAGAAGATTGTGCATATATTAACAAATATTAATGAACATGGTACAATTTATTTAAAAATATATCAAATACTCTTTAAAAATTTCCCAGTATCAACAAAAAAAAAACAATTACAAAAATGTTGTGTCATCTTGCAGGATATTCAACAGCATTTCAGTTATCACATTCTTTTGGGCATGATAAACTAAGGCAGCATCACACACAAATTCCACATCAATCAAATGAATCAGATGTAATTCATATAAAAATAAACAATATTTATTTGTCTCACAATGGCTTTGTTGTAAGACAACACTCCTCAGAATGGAAAGTCCTGGGTTTTCAGTCTCATACACTATTAATAAAAGATGGAGGATACTCTTCTGTATTATGCATGCACATCTGCCAGAGAGGTAATTGGAAATTTCCAGTTATATTCCATTCTTTTATTGATTGCAATTCACTATCCATGAAAACTCCCATTAAAATGTATGTCCTTTCATGAAATACCTATCTTCCTTATTCTATATTAAAATGTTTTGAATATGCATGTGATGATTCAAATTTAAGAATGGTTATTTACTTTACAGTTTAAAATAAACTATCAGAATAAAGCCAACTTCGGAAATTCTTAGTTTTACAAAATTTGTTAAAAGGTTGTATGAAAGGTATTTAACAGATAATAATAATTAAAAAAATAAAATGTGTACTGCCTCAAAATATTATTTAACAAGACAAAAATTTTTATTAACTTTCTTAGAAATATTTTACCAGTTCGTATACAGAATATTAAAGTTTTTTTTTTCTGAAATTGCTGTAGTTCAAGAATTTCATACACTGACAAATTTCACAGATCAACAATTTTTATTTTTTTAATACTTCAAACAAATTTCTGCCTAAATATTTTAATACAACTCGACAAAGAAAGTATTTAATTCATATGCTTGGTGAAAGCAAAGAACAAAAGCCAAGGAGAGATTGATAATTTGAAACATCTAACTGTTATAGCAATGGCCTTAATTTTTTAAGGAAACACTTGTTTAACAGTTTAAATTTTAGAGCTGAACTCAAATCTACGATCATAAAATGCAAAAAATGGTATCAATACAAATGAAAATTGTTGTTTTACTCAGAGAATATGTTAAGTACACACAATTTCATTTTCTCAGTTGAGTAAATTAATCTGAAAACACTATATAATCACGAATTTCTGTAATGTAAATGTTTAAGCTTTGATCAACACTAAGATTATATTTTAGGGATTTTAATTATTATCATTAGATACATAATATTTTTCATGATAAATAACTACTATGCACATTAAATAAAAACTTCACTATTATTTGAAAAATATAGAATATAGTAGTCAGAAAAAATTCTGACTACTAAATTCTATATTTTTCAAAGTAGAATCAGTAAATATAAAATTTTTCCAACTAGAAAGCATATTTGTAGTAACCACTCATTCACAAACTTCAATTAATCCCTAATTAAAGCCTTTTCAATTTGTTTTTGATTAGGGATCAAATTAGGCAATTGATCCCTAATCAAAAAACTATTTGAACATGCATTTTATACTGTATCCATTATTTCATAATTCAGAAAACAATTAATTTAAAAACAATTGAAACACTCAATAATATTTAATTCAAGTTATTAAATTGTCAGAATTTCATTGAAGTACAAACAAATTCTAATCTGCTGATGATTTGCTGAATTACCTTGTGGATTTATCAGGAGATCCTTGTCTGTGAGAAATGGAACAAAAATGATGTTCACAAATCTAGCAGTCAAAACATTTTTTTAAAATTTTATTATCTATGTATTGTTAATGGTGTACCATTTCATGTTTTTAGTGAAATTTGAAGTCAAATGTACAAAATTATACATCTTGAAACTGGCCACTTAAGTTTATCAAAACTTTATGAAGATTTATTTGGTTTTTCATAAAAAATAGGAATATAAGCTGACAAATTTTATGACTTACAAATTGTCATTGTATTTATGTCATTGTATCAATTCATACATTGTCATTTATGAAAATATATTTTAAATCCAGATGTTTTTATTAAAATCTATGTAAATCCCACAAGAACATAAACATTAAAAATAAAAAAATGCAATATATTACGAGACAAATAAATGCAAAGAAAATAAAGTCACACTTTCTTCCATAGTTGTTTCCATTCCAAAAAAAAAAAAATTCAGTTTTCTTCTTCAATAATTTAGCGTTTCTGCAATATCTATACCTGTTTAATACATTATTCAAAGTAATATAAAGGTAAGTCTCAACAATAAAATTAATAAATTGAATACTCTTTTCTGCATTTCTCAACCATAGTTTTTCTCGATTCAAATGCAACCTACCAACTCAATAGGCTCACTATAATTGTCATGGCCAAACTACAGAAGTTTTGAGAAATTTAATACAATTTCACACATAGGTATTCATAGATATACATAAAATATAAAAAAGGCAACATATATAACGAGCTATCATTTACCTTTTAAATTCGTTTCAATCAGAGATCCAGAGGGTGATGGTGTTGAAGGAACTGAAAAGGATTGTTGATTCAATGCACCATCAAACTGCTCCCTTTTGATAAATCTTTCACCTTGCTGACTGTCATTCTGTATGAAAAATTATGTAAAATTAAAAACTGATTTCCAAATTTATAAAATATATATACACAAATGACACATTATGGAAATAAAAATAAATTTGTAGTTTTCATTTTCATTATGTGTCATTGTTGGAAACTTATTATAATAAATAAACATATCAAATTTTTAACAATTTATTTACTTTAGTTTAAAAAATGAACAAATAAAATTTCTCCTATCTTTACCTTTGAAAAATAGTTCAGTTTTGTGATAATATTAATATCTAAAGATATTAATATACAAACTTTAGTAACCTTATTAAAATTTCCTTATTTAATTTATTCACATATTTTTAATTATCTAATAAATATTGTTTAAAATGTTATAATTTAATTCATATGTTAAACAAAAAATAAATGATCACACAATGATTTATATTGTGAGCCCAAAACACATATTCATACATCTTATATTGATTATTATGAAGTTCTTTAAGAACAAAATGTTTAATTTATTCAAAATACACTGCACATACAAGGGTAAAATATAATTCCTATGCAATATTTGCTTAAAATAGTAATGAAATTCCAAGATTTGATAAATAAAATTAATCATAATAAAATTTCAATTAGTTATAAAAGGATATAAAGGATCTTCATTAAAATTATATTTCTGTCTGTTTAAATTAATTTCAATTTAAAAATAGCTAATATATTTTTCAACTCTCTTAATGTAGCAAATTACTTAGATATGTTAAAAGTTTAATCCAGAATTTTTAAATATTTTTAATTTAAAAAAATAATACTAAAGATATCCAGAAAGCAAATAAATAACAAATTGGTTTCTTTTTCAAATACTTATAAATGAATTTTTAATAAATATGCTTATGTACACAACTAAATTATAAGCGAATATTTGAAATACTTTTGCTCCAGGCTTTTACTAAGCTTATCATATTTCATTTAATAATAATCTTCAAATTTTAAAAATATTTTAATGTTCCTTTTAATTATATATCACAAAAAACTTCAAGCAAATATAATAAATAAAATTGCATTTAAATATGATAAAAATTAATACAGATCTTATTATTATAATTAATATAACTATTGATCTTTCCAAGGTGCTTAAAGATATGAAATTTTTGTAACCTTGTTTTTCTCCTCAGCAAAATAATGATCACACATGATATAAGATATACAATTTACCTAAATTTGATAACATCTGGTAAAACAGCTACAAATTTCTGACTATGAAGAGGATTAAAAAAATTTTCTAATGGAAACAGATGCCACAATTTTCAATCAATGAAAAATATATCCAAAATTGCTTCACATTTTTAATTAATTTTTTAACTTTCTTTTTGAACTTAATTTAAGCTATGATAACAAAAAGCAGAAAATATGCACCAATTTTTAAAGGTAAAAAACACTTATAAATTGCTAACAAAAGGCTTCGCTTTAACAGTTTCCTTTTATGATCTATTAAATGCAAGTATTCAGATGAGCATTATGTTAGAAAATGCATTGAAAACATTTTGTAGCTTGCATATTTTATCATTCCTAGACCCTGAAAATACATTTTATAAGTGTTGGTTTACTTGCAAATAAAACCAATCTAAGAAAAATAATATATTTTGTAAAACAGCACAGTTTTAGTATGAATTCTTCACCAGGATCAATGGATAATCTATACTAAAATATTAATAAAACTTATTAGTCAGAGTCTAATTTTTTATTAAACACCTAATCACTTAAACTGAAAATCATTATCTCACAATATGAAACAATTAAATTATTTAATTTCTAAAAAGCAATTCACTATGCATAAAACACATTGAAAACATTCCTGGATACTCTATCTTTGCTTGGAATTTAATAGAAGGTATTTTATTATTTAGGAAAAGAATTAAGGAATTTTTAAATATATAGAAAATTAAGCATTATTTATCATCTTATGCAATTAAACGAATATGTAAATAATATCATTATGAATTGATAATAACATGAATTCACATTTGAAAATTTTAACCAAAAATTATAACCATATTTCAAGTTATTATTTTGATAAATAAATAAATTTTTACATTTTAAAGTTTCTAAATAGAATCAAAATAATAAAACAATGTAACAGATTTACATATTTAAGAAACACAAATTGTTTCAAATGTTTTCCATGAAATAACATTAAAAGAGCAGTGTTCTCATTTTACTGAGTCAGTTTTAAACTGAATTAGCATAAAGTTGTCCTAATATATAGTTTATGTAATAAATATGCTTATTGATAAAAATTTTAATGAACATGGAAATTTTAATCTTAAAAAGTAAATGTGATTTTGCATAAATAATAAATAACTAAATAAGCTTAAAAATAAATTGAATTTAAAGCTTAAGAAATAAATTATTAACTGCAATAATAAAACAGCACCCTTCTTTCTCTCTATAATTTACAAAACAAATAGAAGTACCTGTGGAGACATTTTCACCCAATTTTTATTGTTGCTCTGGGACACTTGAAACTGTAAAGGTAAATGCTGAGAAAATAAAGGTGAGTGAATATTTTGCTGGTGAGCAACAGAGGAAGATACTGAAACAGGTTGCATTAAAGAAGGTACTGCATGTTGCATGCGAATGGAAGAGGAAGGGCCAATGGGGGAGGCAGGCATCATGGGAGATCGAGAAGCAGCCTGACTCTACAAAAATTTTGGAAAAACAATAAACCAAAAATCAAAATGCAAAATAAAACATATGCTTACGCAAATCAAGTAAAATAAACATAAAAATGTCAAAATTATAAATAAAATAGGAAATAAACATTTTTGGACACATGCTAACTAAATAAAATACAAGCATAGAAAAAATGATATACTGGATGTAGCTTTTAATTTTTATACATGATAAAACAAAAAAAAATGGCACCTCAGAAATGGTAAATTTGATAACATAATTTAATACAAAAGTAAATTTCAATCAATTTAAAAATAAATTATAACTAGAATATTAGTTTATATAAGATTACGAGCATGATAAAAAAATAAAAAAGAAATTGCGCAAAATTTATTCAAAAGAATCACATTTTTCTAAAATTAAATTAAAAAAACATGAAAAAAATAAATTAAGATATCAATATAGAAATTAATTTGGAAAAATAATAACTTGTTGTATACTCATTGATTTTGAAGTGCACAATGACAAGCTTTACTAATTTTATTTAATGTATATTGCAATCACTTCAAATATTTAAAGATGAGATAATATGAAAAAAAAAGAATTATACTCAAACAAAAATGTTAAAGAAATGTTAAAACTAAATATTTAAAACCTTTTTTTAATTTACTAGCAATAAAAATAAAATATTTATAAATTTGTTATTTTTAATAGAAATAAAGAATAAAATCATTTGAAATTTTATAACAAATATTAGCAAATATGTATTTTCAATGATTTTTAATAATATATCATTAAGCAAATAAAGAAAATCAGAATTCCGCTATTATAGATGCCACAATAAAATTACAACAAATTTCTTACTTTACATACACATTTTTGAAGAAATTAGCATAAAGTTTAAATTAATTTACACTAGACACAATATATCAAATATTAGAAATGAAACATACACTTAAAGAACTAGTAAACTGGAGAGGAGATTGAGAATTCTGAGGAGAAGATTGTAAGGAATTGACTGAACTATGCAAAGGGCTTCGAGGGATCCCCTGTTGAGATTGCTGCAAATGTTGTTGCTGTTGTCTCTTTTGCTGCTTCAAACGATAATCTTGTACAGCAATAGTGTTTTGTCGAGACTGCTTCCGAACCTAAAATTTTATTTTAAAAGATCACAAATTAGATGATAATAAATCAATTAAATCACATAATTTTTTAATATTGTTTTAATACAATTAAAAAGATATATCAAAAATCAATAGTTTAAAATTATAAATGTTAAAAATTGAACATTGATATATCATAGTTCATTTCTCAGTATAAAAAGTTATTGTAGAATCAATATATGTTCCTGTGATGCACAACTATTGCTGCTATACTTAATGATGATTTAAAAAATAAACCACAAAAAGTAATCACAACAGCAGATAAAAATGAAATATGTGAACAAAATCATAAAATTGAATGTTGTAAATTTTATACATTCAATACATATGGTTTGTCAATTTCATTTTGTCCAAGATATAAATTTACTCATAAAGTTATGGTTACAAATTGTTCATTTTTTTTCACCTTCATTATTTTCCCCATTGATAATAATACATTCATCTTGCATTTACTATTAATTACAATACAATCCTCAGGAAGTTTAGCTTTTATATATATGTATTTTTTTTTATTATTATTATTCTTTTTTCAATAATATTGGCATGAAATAAAAGGCAAAGTTGAATATGCATTTTTTTCAATTTTAAATTAGTAAAAAATCTTCCATTACCAGTTGAACTCTTTGTATTCAAATAAATGCACAAAAGAGAGAAAATGCAGTTAAATTTAGATGAAATTCAAAGCTAATTTAAAAATAATATAAGTTAACAACAGTTTAAGAACAATAGAAACTTAAAATAAAAATGATAATTCAAACCTGGTCAAGTTGCTTTTGTAAGGCAGCTTGTTCTTGAGAGACTCTAGCTAATTCCACGGCGTCATTCTCTGCCAACTCGCCCCCATTTTTCCGTAGCTGACGTTGCTTTGCATTCAAAGCTTTTTTAGCCTTCCTCAGTTTAATCACTTCTGTTTCAAAATACTTCTGGCGTGAAGAGAGCAAGGAGTGTTGCTGCATTAGATATTTTTCATGGTTTATGAGCTTTAGCTTCTCAGGGTCAATAAGTGACTCTGGAGGTGGTGGTGGTGGATTCTCAGGAGCTGGTACAAAGCTCTGAGTTAAAGCTCGGGCTGCAGCAACATTACCTTAGAAAATACATATAATGCATAAGTAAATAATTTTTTCCTTTAATCATCTCATACTTATCAACTCAGTGAAAAATATTTCTTTCCACAAAGCAAAAATTTTTTATCATTAAAAATGAAATATATTTTTTAAAAATTGTCTTTTCTCATAAAAATTTTAAAAAATTCATTTTTTGTTATAAGAACTTTTTTTGAAAGCTTAATTATTTTATCTAAATCATCCAAATTATAAAAACACTGTAGTAAAGTACACTATAAAGAAACCTTTTAGAATGGTATGCAACTAATTCTCCTTTTTTCACCCAAATTGTTTTTTTTTTTTTTTTTTTTTTATCTTTTTAATGCAATCATGTTAAACCCATTAGCTTGCAAAAACAAAAGAATAAAACTTATCACATATGAAATTAAACAATATTATTTGAATGTACATGTGTTGTCCTCTGCAAATACATAAGCAGATTTGGGAAAAGACAATGAATCAGTTTTCTAGAACAAAATGGTTCATCGCATTCTGCGAAGAAAGAACAAGCATGTATAATGAATCAGAGATGTTTTATTTAAAAAAAATAATGGAATAGATATTTTATCCAAAACTCATAACATAAAAATTAATCAAAAACTTTAATGTTTCTAAGGGAAAATTAGAAAGATTTTTTTAATACATACTGTTAGTTTTAAAAGAGTAATAACTTTACTGTTGAAAAAAAATGTAAAATATTTAACAAAATGATGCAATTTTAAATGTTTTTTAATATATTATCTTTACAAAATAACATAATTTTATATTAAATATAGATGACTATTGCTTTAGTCTGAGACATGCAAAATTAATGAAAATAAATCCTGATATGTCAAAACTTATTACAAGACATATTCATTTAAACCTTATTAAACCATAGTAAATTTTAATATTTACTATTGCATGTTTTATATTTGTAACAAACAACACAAAATTTGAAAAAGAAACTATTATTAATAATATTCCATAAAAAAGGCAAGCACTACAACTTACATTAAAGAAAGCTATAACTTTTTTTTGAATAAAAGTAGCATTGAATTTATTACATGATAACTACACAAGCAATATTCCCTTAAGAATATGTCTTGAAGAATATTGCTTGTGTAGGTTTCATGTCATAAATTGATTGTTACTTTTATTGTGTCTTGGGAGAAATAATATTCAATGAATATTATTTCCCTCAAGACAGATTTTTCAAATAAACAAATAAAATGCTTAATATAACCATTATTGAAAGCAGCATTAAATTTCACATTATCATATAATTATAGAAACTTATAACACATTTTAATCGAGTTTTCATGAAAACAAATATTTAATTTTAAAAGAAAAAAACTTTGTTTCATGCACATGCATACAAGTTACAGGTATACTAAATTGGCAAACTGGCCCAGTGATAAACATAAAATGATTTGTTATTATGAATAATAATAAATACATCATGTAATTCAGATAAATTAAATCAACTGAATCACATTGGTGAGAATATGTGGAAATACATAATTTAAACATTTTAATTAATAAAAGAAATAGTTTTATCCAAAAACATGAGTCAATGAAATATAAATTTAAAAAAAAATCCAAGTAACACATGAAAATGATTCTTGAAATCCATGGATAAATGTAATAAGAGAAACAACGAACTTTGCAGTAACATTTTAAAATATGTTTTTAAATCAAACAGCAATGTTTTTTATTAGACAATAAAAAAATAATACGAAAATTTTGATCAAATACGTATATCATGCTTCTTTACACAAAAGATATAAATTAAATAGATGTTTTCATACATATTGTTTAATTTGTAATTTATTTAAGTTTTGATTTAAGCAATCAGCAAAATTTTATAATAACCCAAATTAAGCCTCAGAGATATATTTATTTAAAAAACACTTCCATTTGGAACACATTCAGTATTTAAGATATGTATTTATGTATGATATTTTTCATAGTATTCATGACTCATACATTTTTGCGCATATAATTAATATAATTATAAAAAGGTAGAAGGAAAAAAATATGTATATGTATGCACAAGATAAATAGGTAGATATATGCTACTCTATTAAATATTTTAAAATAAAGAAAAAATTCTTTACCAGGAATTGTTGGAGCCTTTTGAGGTAATCCAGGTGCCATTCCTAATGATCCCAACAACGAAGAGACTGCAGCTTTAGTTTTCAAATTCTGCATTATTGTTAGTTGCCTTGAAGCTAAAGGATTTGAAGGTTCTTGATTTTGCCACAAAAGAGAGTATGAGGGAGGCCCGAAATTATGAGAACTAGGAGAAGATGGTGCTCCAACATTTGGCACAGCAGCAGATAAAGATGGATCATGACTTCCTAACAGTCCAGGTCCACCAAGGCTATCATCTGGTGGACCAGAAAAAACATCATCTTTCAACCTTTCAAAATCTATGTCACTCAACAGAGCATCACCATGAGGAGACATCAAACCTTCTTGGGTTTGACGTCGCTGTTCTCGCTTTTCTTGCTCAACTAAATCTTCTAAAAGCAAAGGCTGTTCTTGTAAAAGAAGTGGTTTATTAGGTTGGATATTAGGTGAAAGAGTACCTTGCTGGCTTAAAGTTAGCTCTTGACGCAGATTCATATTTAAATGGAGAGGAAAACCTCCCTTAGTTTGAAGTGTCAATGTGTGCTGGGGAGGTGGAGGGGTATGCACTGTGGCAGCCATTCCCTGTTTCAAAGCTGTCACAGTTCTATATGCTGGGGGAGGAATTAATTGATCAGGATGTTGAATCACAGGTCTGGGTGATGGCAAAGTAGAAGCATCAGGATTGAAGGATATACTATTTGTCTTTTGAATGTTGCAATGATCCATTGAACTTTTTTCTAATTTTATATCAATATTAGGGGTATATGTTTGAGAAGAAAGACTACAACTAGAAAAGTTTTGTTTAGGTTCTTCTTTTACATTATTAGCTAATTGTTCTATTGTAGGGCTATCAAGATTTTTTGGCAAATTCTCAAAAGTAATGTCTGACTCTAAATCTTTTTTATCAAAATCTAAAAAGTTATCAGGCATAAGAGCATCTTTAGATTGATCAATAGAATTTTCATTCTTTTGATCGTCAATATCTAGGCATTTCTTATCATCAGTAATATCTTCGGAGAGTAAATCTTTTTCATGTGCTTCGCCATCTTTAATGACATCTTGTGCTAATTCATCATCTTTATCATCTAAATCAAGATGCTCATCCAAGATGTTACTTTTTTCTCCTTCTCCACCCAAATTTTTATCACGCTCAGGATCAGCATACTCCAATATATTAAAATCATTACCAAGACCTATTAAATTTGAAAAAAACAAAATGATTAGAATTAGTACAAAAATATAAAAAATATGTAACTCACCTTTGGAATTTTTAGTGCCAACTCAATAACACAAATTTAAACAGAATCAAATTCGATTACAAAATCAATCTTAAAGAGATGATATTTTTTAGCCAAATTTTTAAAATTAAATAACACATTTTGATTCATTCATTTAATCACATAAATTTCAACTAATAAAATGCTTTAACTAAATGGTAAAATAAATTAGCAATTCAAAATTCATTAATATATTTAAAATTAAAAATAATTTTGAATCGCTAATTTAATTTATCATGCATTTTAAAATAATTAATTTTAAAAAATAATTCTTAAATAATATTTTATACCATTTAAGATTTATTAATGTACACAAAATTCCTTTCAAAAATAATGATATTTTGTACACAGTACATGAGAAAGTGTTAATTTATATCACACATATATATAATTAAAACATACCTAATAATTCATCATCATCTAATTCCAATTCACCAACATCACCTACATTTAAGACATCAAGATTGCAGTTGCCTCCTAATACATCATTCTCTTCTTCAGGAGGAGCCTCTAGATCATTCATAAGATCTCCTTCAGCTGTGTTTTCTTTCACAGCTTGGTCATTACAAAGCTCATCTTCTACAGCAGATAGAGGCATGTAACTAGGTGGCTGGGATTCCTTTTGATTTTCTGCAATATGAGAGCTACCTTGGGAATTAGGCCTTTCAGACACTTCCATTCGTTGATTTGATGATTGTTCTGGATCGACAGCAGGGAAACCCCTATTTACATTTTGTGCAGCAGTTGTTTCAGACATTACATCAGCCAGTTTTAAGTTTCCAGGAGAACACACAAGATCATGTTCATTTCCAATGAATTTATCTGAAAACAAAATGCAACTATTATAATTCACTTTAAAATAACAATGGAAAACAAAATCCTAATTAAAACATAATTATTTGATAAATATTTGCTTATCAAGTATAAAATCAATTTTCATGATAATTTCTTAATTAATGTCATTTTTAAACATGCATATCTTGAAGAAATTACTTTCATATCATTTTTTAGGAAGGTAAACAATATTTAACAATTCAAATTTTTCTAAGGTTAAACAAATAATCATAATAAAATCCAAAGTCAGACAAAAATTTTTGTATTGCAAAAAGTTAATAAGTAGAGCTTGTTAAGTAATTTCAGTATTATTTAGTTAAAAAAAAATATATGAAACCTTTTTCTTCGATTAATTATGTTTATTGGAACATTCAAAAAGAATTTTTTACAAGTATTCCTAAACATTGAATTTTCCTAAATGTTTCCACAATATATAATGATTTAAATTTATATATAATAACTTGCAACTTTTACATTTGTTTTTTCACTGCTGTAAGACAGCAATTTATGAAGTCACTTAAAATATACTATAATAACCAAATGATAATGAGAATTTTTAGAATATACAAAAATCATTGACAAATATTAATGCACTAAAACAATTAATGATATCAAAAAGAACTTTTCATTTTCAATGTAAAAATCAAAACAGAAAACTGGATTTTTCAAGATGATTTTTGTAATAATATTGAAACCTGATTAAAAGTGACATTTATCAATTTCTTACTTTATATTAAACATATAATAAATTTAATAAAAATAGCACGCACAAATGTATCATTTGAAATATTCATACAATAATTAATAAATTAAAGGAATTAAATAAAATTCTTGCCTTCGTCTCTAGTTACAATTCTTTGGTCTGTTTTCTTAGTTTGCAAGAGATCCCTCAAATGCTGATGAGAAGCAATTCTATTGGAAAAGGGTAATGACTGATTTCCTTGCAAAAACTGTTCTAGATTCTGTTCTTCAAACCGCTTATCTTGTGCCAGCAAGGCTTCTTTCTCTGAAGCACTGGTGATAGGGACACAAGCATCCTTGTACTGAGGTGGCAACTGTTTCAAAATATTTGCAGTCTGAAAACCTGTTGGTGATTGCTGCAATAGGAATTGCTCAACAGAGTGAAGAGCATTTTGAGGTGTGTGTACTTTTGGACTGTTTGGTGTTAAATCCAGATTAGAAATATTTGCTGGGTTAGTATGTTGTACTTTAGAAGAGGAACTCACAATAGAAGCATTCTGGATATCAATTGCACTGGGAGCAGCAGAATTCTGCTGAGTATCAGGTAGAACAGCAGGGGTGATAAGTTTGCTACGAGCTGGAGGTGGTTGAGAGTGAGTATCCAATGAAGCTATAAGTTGAGACTGTGGTGAGACAGACATTTGGAAAAAGGAGTCAGAGCTGTGTGGCCTTGGAGTAGGAGGGGGAGTGTTGACAACTTCCTTTTTGATGGTCGGTGTTGTAACTCTAGCACCATCTGTCCTGTTTATCAGCAAAGAACCTCTAGAATTGCTAAGAGGAGAGAAAGGCTGTTTTGGAGATGGACCAGATAAAGGAGAAGATGCTGATTGATAACTTGTCTCTGCTTTGACTACTCCAGATGGTGACACAGCTGCATCCATGATAGTCAATGGTGATTCAAGAGGGGTCCGGACTTTGGAAACATGTAGAAGAGACTGGGCGACTCTTTCTTGCATAAGAGATTTTTGAAGGGAAGGATGATTTTCAATTGACATCCTACTTGCTTGCTAAAATAACATAAAAATGTTGGTTTAAAATCAAGAAACAGAAAAAATTAGTTAAACTATTTCATATCACAATATATTTACCTAATGCTTAAGAGCTTCTACCATTAGCATTTTAATATTCAGTAATAAAAATATCTCATCAATCAGTTTTATTACAACATTCCTTATAAAAAAAATTTATTTTTTTGAAAATTATATTTATCACTCTTTTAAAAATTTAATATTTTTAAATATGAAGGTACAAAATGCATACACTCATACAGAGTTTCTTTAGTCACTTAAACCATGTGACATATACCATAAATGGCCCAGGTTTTCTTTATAACAGTCTATCGATAACCTACTAATTTCTAACACTGAATGATTTATGATTTTAAAAATAATATTTCTACATAATCTTAACATCCTTGAGAGACTCTTTAAATTAACGGGCAATTCTACAAAAAGAAAAAATGAAATCATTGCTAACACATTTAATGAATAAGAATAAGGATTTAAAATTATGTTAGGGGAGTAAAAAAAAATGTTTATCTTCAGTACATAGAAACTGTTCAATTTGTTAGTAAAAAAAATGTTTATCTTCAATATATAGAAACTGTTCAATTTGTTACACACCTGCATTAAATTTTCAGTTGTGTTCAAATCTATAGCAGATGATGACCATCTTTTTTCAACAATCTTACTTGAGTTTGGACCTTGTTGTTTTTCTTCAGTAATTGTTCTATTTGGAAATTGAGGAATATCAGATAAAGATTTAGAATGGATCAACTTGATATTTTTATCAAGTTCTGCTAAAGCTGTAGCATTTTCCATCTTCTCTGATCGTGCTTTCAAGGCAGCTAAAAAAAATTAGAAAACAAAAAATGTTTAAAATTAGTATAATTTGTACGCAATTAAGTACATGACAGGGAAAAAGGTAGTAATTTACGATTTCAATAGCAGTGTAATGAGAACTAACTGTATTTAGCAGCAATTAATATTGACTTTGGAATAAGTACTTATTATTCTTAATTTATAATTTTCCTTTAAATAATTCAAATTATGCATAAAACTGTATTGTACTGTTTTTTGTATAATTTGAATACCAAATAAAAAATATCTTTGAAAGAGATTTTATATTTTTTTGTTTTCAATTAATTTTCTTTATAAATCAACCTAAAAAATATATGTCATAAGTAACATATATTTTCACAAATAATAGTTTTTTTTTTATAATGTAATTTTAGGGAGGGGAGAGCATTTAAATATAGAATAAATCTTTTCTAAAAACCATAAAATATTATGTTACTTTACAGATCCAATAAATACAGTTTTTAACATTTAATCATATGATATACATCACCTCAACATAAAGTACTTAATTTATGAAAGTCTTTTTCTTAAAATAATTTCAGGATGAAAATTTATTTTTCCCATTTTATTAGCATAATTTAGTTATTAGTGTGTTCCTTAACATTACATGAAATTTGTTTTGGTATCCTCCCCCACCTCTTCTCTTTCAAATAGCTGATGCACATACATTTGAAAAACTTTAATAATTAAACAAAAATATAAAAGCAGATACAATATATGCATTAAAAAGTTTATTTCCAACTTTTGAATATGATTATAAAATAATTTTAAAATCACAAAAAAATAGTATCTATTTTATATTTAATTACAAAGTTAGGCCTACACAATTTAGACAGGAAATAATATTGATTTTTTAAAACATGATTTTGAAATATATTAAAACAGAATATTGAAATTTAAAAACTATTGGGAATAATACAGTTGTAAAAATATCCTTTAATTATTTTTTTTATTTACATTCTCCAAAAATAAACTCTACTCAGTGTATAACCATCTTTAACAAACAAATATATTTTCAAAGATATAAATACAAAATGATAAAAAAAAAGTTTATCATTACCTCTATTAAATATTTTTTATTAAATACAAAAAGTTCATCATGTAAAAAATATTTAATACAGGAATCTTAAAAGTTTTATCAAAAATATGTTCTGAGCACACACACCATATATATATATATATATATATATATATATATATATATATATATATATATATATATATATATATATATATATATATCACTATAATTACAAAAAACATTGTAATGCAATATATAAGCTTTTAAATACTACTTAGTTTTTGAGTCCAAATGTTGGTTTTGAAAAACTAGGGAGTATCATTTTTATTTTAATGTACAACAAATTATTAAAATCACAATTTATCAAGTTTACAGAAAAAAAGAACATTTTTCTTTTATTAATAAATATTGACATATTGATATTTATCCAAAAAATATTAAGAGAATTTCACTTAATATAGTTTGCTTGATAAATACAGATCTCACATAAATAGTGAATAATTTTCTAATCATCACTCATTAATTAAAAGATGTATAAAATAAAAGATATTTCTTTTGATATTATCAAAAATATTAATAAATTAAAGAAATGTATCATTTTGACAACAGAAGCTTATAAATGCAAAAGTAATTTAGTTTTCTTTCAGAACAACTCATACAGACAATGATTATTACAATTTAATTAAAAAGTTAAGCTCAAGAGCAATAAATAACTATTTAGTTGATAAAACTTATGTTTTAGCATCTTTACAATCAAAATCTATTAATACTTAAATTTTTATCTTAAAAGAAATTAAAAATTATATATACAATATTGCTTTGTAAATTTGAGTTTCTGTATTTGAATTAACACATAAACTTAAATGAAAATAATTTATGTACCTTGCCGTTGTTCTTGAATCAGCCTTTGTTGAGCTTGGTGTTGCATTTGTCTAAAATGCTGCAACTGTTTCCACTGTTTTTCAGAATCACCTTCAGGAAGCTTTTCCTTTGTACTTCTATCTGAATCCTGTAAACAACATAAGAAATATTACAACATTTAACAAATTTACTTTTTATATTTGGCATCTCTCAGAACACATACAATATTTAAATATTTGCAAAAAATTAACTTAGTACAAAATTTATTAAAATGGTATTGAATAATTCAGTAGAATTTAATTTCAATAAATTTTAATACAATTATTAAAATTATCTAGGTAAATTATTTATGGAAAACTGAAGAATACTTTACTTTTTTCAAATAAGAAATAAAAATATCTGTCCCATAAAAATTATAACACAGCTTGAATTAATCTAAACATCAATTAAAAGTTAACATGCAATATATAAGATGTAAAATATTACAAATCCTTACAAGAAATCTTTAAAGTTATCTAGTATATAATACTAAAAAAAAAAAATTATAATTTTCATTAAAAAATGTTATCTGTTTTAATAAACATTAAATATTTATTTTTTGAAAAAAGAAAATGACTAAAATTTTAACAATTCAAAATAATTAAAAGTACTTTATACAATTTTCTATTAACTGAAGGACAACTTACAGTACTACTGGACCTTTGTGTTCGAGAGGCAGCCCTATTTTCACGAGCTCTTTGCTGCAAAATAATAAATAAGTCTTCAAGAACTATAAAAACGGCTTAAAATAATACAGATAATATAAAACAGTAATAAATTTTAATAGATAAAGATAGCTTACAATTTTAAAAATAAAACAAACAATGCATTGAATGTCTCATCAATGTTAGTATTAACATACTGACATTAATGAAATGTGTTATTTTAAAGAGTATTTATAGGATAGTAAATGTAGTATTTCCTTTACTTTTAATTTTTGTTTCCATATTTTTCTTCACAAGAATTATAGACTTAATAAGATTAATTAATTTTAATACTGCTATTGCTATAAAATTGTTTAATATTGTAATTGTTATACTTACATTTGTTTGGAAGAAAAAATATAAAGTTGAAAAAGAGTTACATAATCAATGAATCATAAAAAAGTTCATATTGTTGTAACAATATACTCCACTTAAAAGAGTGCTAATCTACTTCTTTACTTTTTGAAGGAAAATACATTTTTTCAGCAATAAAACAAGCCTTATAAATAATACAAATTCAAGTTGAAGTAGCAGCTACAGAAAACAAAATACACAAATTGTGCATTACTTAATTGCAAACATAATTTTATTACATAATTAAATAAATCTTCTCTTGTAATTTTTTTCCCATTAAAATGTTATCATTCTAAAAATATTTTAATAGGATTTAAAATGTATAAAAAACTCTGTCAATAAATACTTTAAAAGAAACACAATATTTAAATTGTGTCTATATGAATGAACTCTGAAACCTCATGACATATAACAATAGACAGTTTTATTTTATTATTTAAAAACTTAATTAAAATGTAAAATTAGAAAATTAAAGTTAGAATTATTTCAAGCTAAAGTTAAAAAAAAAATAAAGTTAGAAAAAATAAATAAAGTAAATGATCATCTTGTTCTGATTAGTAATCATGTTTAATTTATTTTATTTCCTTTTCTGTGCAGAGCTTTCCCCTATTAACTTACAAAAAAATGTTTGCTACTTAAAAGCACAATATTTTATCGAAAATTCTATTTTAAAAGATCTTTTTATAAGAATTAATTTAATGATTTAAATTATGTGCTGATATTCACAAAGATAATGTTATATGCTATTATATTATTCTCTCCACTTTTTGTTATATTTTTTCCTCAATGTATTAAAAATATTAACACCTTACCAATGGATAATTAAATAACAGAAAAGCAAAGAACCACTTACTAAGTAAGGTTGCCTTTTTTCAGTAGGTAAACTGCGCCATATTTTAGCAATCTGTTTCACTCTGTCAGACCAAGCTATAGAATAAATTGAACAATATTTATTAAAAGTGTAATATTACAAATTTTGGCACAAGTTCAGCATTTAGGATTTCAACATTTAGAAATCTAAGCATGCAAAATAAAAATACCCTAAATGAATTAAAAACATATAAAAGAAATATAACTTTGAGTATCAAATTTTAAACATTATGAATTAATGAAATAAGAGCTTGTTTTTCACAATAGTATGTGATATAATCAATAGTTTTTCCACTTCATAAAAAATCAAATTATACGTATTTTTTAAAATTGCCTTCATAGACAAAAATACTTCTTTACTTAATTAACTCCTTATAATATATTAAACTCACTTAATTTCACATAATTACATAATGCAATTATGACTAATGTGTTTAATTGTTTATTGAAAAGAATAAATAAAACCTTTGCAAAGTAAATTACCTGGATATTCAATTTTCAAATGTTGTAGATTTATGTTAGCATATAAAACAGGAGAGATTGTAGATAACAATCCAAGTTGCTCATCTGCTTCCCACTTCAAAAGATTCTTTTGTATTTGCGTCTGATCACACTCAGAATCGGGCCACGAGCTGTTTGAATCGGCAAAATGCAAATTGTGCCTGTGGGAAAAGTTAATATTTACTCCAGTATAAAAAATTATGAAACAGCACTCAGTCTGATCAAAGATTATGAGGGATTACAGATACAAAAGCTGTATTAACAGGTATATAACATGCACAAGTCAAATCAAATTAAAGAAGTAGTACAAGTTTTCTATTAAGGCAGAAAGAATAGCATTCTCGCTTTTCTGAGCCATTCAAATCTTCACTGACAGATAAATACATTAAAAATCAAAAGTTATTTTCTATGAAATCTACAGTCACCTGAGCTAATGCACTGGAATATGTGGATGAGCCAATAAATTGCTATTTTAGTATGAAAAAACTGAAAGACATTTAAAAATAGATTAAGTAATCGATATCTTAAAAATAGATTTAATAAAAAAAAAACTATAGAAACTAAAAAACTATTCCCCCCCCCCTTCAAAATAATTTTATATTTATTTGCTTAGAATTAAATGAGGCATTTTTCAGATGTTATCAAATCATTAAAAAAATAATTTATATATTCTCACACTGCTTTCATTATATAAGCAAATAATCTATTTGTAAATAATCAAACATTAAATAATATACTATTGATTACAATTTTCTGCATTTTGCCAATAACATTGGAAGACATCAATAATTAATAAAGCAATTTCATTATTAAATATTATTAATAAATGCTATAAATATAAGTCACATAATTAATTCGTTGCAAAGAATAGGATACACAATTTACTGAATAACCAATTTTAAAATTAATCAATACAGAAAAAATTGCACACTTTTAATAAAATTTAATTTTACACAAAATGAAACATTATTAATTTTCAAAATCCACTTACATTAGGTTAGGATGTAAAGACTGATTAACTCCCTGAGTTGGACTTTGCTGTACAATATATGTAGATCCTTTATTAACAACAGGTCCAGGCATGCCAGCAGAAAGAACAGATAAAGAATTATCGACATTATATTTCAATCCTTAAAAGGAAATTATATAAGGAATTAAAGTATAAGGCTAATTCTTTTATTTCATTATTTTCTTCTAAAACATAAAATCAAATAATAGCAAAAAGAAAATAATACAATGGAAAAAACAAAATAACACAACAAAAAGAAATAATAAAGCATCTATCTGTAACAATATAACAGAATATTAATAAAATAGGAAATTTCAAATTAATAAAATTCTTAATTAAAGTCAGTACTAATAAAAATTTTCAAAGCATTTGATTAATACTTAGCAAACAATCATAAAATGTTAACCAGTTCTAAAAGGTAAAGCAAAATGTGATTTTAAAGAATAAAGGAAAGAAATAGATAATATTTATAGATCTACAATGCTTATCTCCTCTACCTTTAACCATATTAGATTAAACAATCAAGACTTATCTTAAACTGAAAATAAGCAATAAAACTTTTTAAATTAATAGAATAAAAAATCAATATATTAGTTCTAAATTAATAAAACTAATATTATGTTTGAAAAAAGTTGAGAAATTTTACACTTGAATATATATTATATAAAGAGGTTTTAATAGAGAATCAAATAAGCTTGTAACATTTAAAATATTAACTAAAATAAAATGTAATATTGTGTAAAAAATTTTTTAATTATATTGAATAAGAATACTTTTGGTTGTTTTAAATAGATTCCTACACAATATAATTATATATATATATATA
>JAPDSC010103807.1:125962-141584 GCA_026290005.1 Latrodectus geometricus
ATATATATATATATATAGATAATTTGTTAAGCCACCAAAAGATAGCATTATCTTGTGTTTTTAGAAAACTATCAGTTGTATTTAAAGATTTCAGAACATTAAGGCTTTTCTTAAAGTTTAACTCTATTTTTAGAATATCATCAGTTTAAGTCAAACATTTTGAAAACATTGGCTAGAAAAAGAAGAAAACTAATGAATAATTACTAACACAAGTAATTTTAAAATTGTATTGTAAACTGCAAAAATATATATATTAATGTATGTAAAAAAATAATAAAATAAAAGTATAAATTATAGTTCATTTTGAAATACATTAAGAAATATTTTACACTTCAATATTTAACTATTATTTTTTAACATGAAAAATACATACAATCATCACACTGATTATAACAAATATAATTACATTTATGTTACATATTATTTAACAAATATAATTGTAGATTAAATATAATAATTTTAAAAAAAATAACTATTTATAGTAAAATCAAATAATTTGTAAATTGCATAATTTTCATATACAAATGAAAAATATTTTACCAGATGTATCTTTCAAATTTGCAGCAGCGTTTGATAAATGTTCTTCCTTAATACTTTCAATTTCTGACTTTATTATACTTTTATCTGAAATTAAAAGAATTATTTTCTTCTCATTTGAAACATAGTTAAAATCTGCTACTTAACATATAACTTTGGCGAATTTAAATTTAAATATATATATATACCATTGTTTAAAATAATACATCTCTATGATATGAATAGCAAGTATGGTATAATAAAGATTAATCAATTAGACTGAAAACTAACATCCATTAAAAGTTCATATTTTAAATATGATTCCCTAATTTACAAAGTTAACATAATAACTCATATCAAAGACTTTTAGTCTGGTAAACAATAGTTTAACACATTCTGTAAGGTAGCACCTATCAAGTTTCATAACCCTAAATTTTTTTCCCCACATAGATTCAGGCAATATTGGAAATCAATAAACTTTTAAATTATTTGTTATTTATTGAAATTATTTATTTGTTAATTATCCAAACAATCAATTTCTTCATTTCAATACTATGAATTTTTTACTTATAAATACACCATTACACTTACAATCAAAATATTATACACAATAAAATGTACTTAACACTAATTCTTTGGATGTTATTGATGTGAATAAAAATAAGCAAATTCAAATGCCTAGAAAAAAAAATTTATTCAATTTATTGCAACAACCAGTTAAAACTCTACAAATTTCTCACGAAATCATAAAAGTTATGATTCACATGTACTTAACTTTAATTGCAGAAGTTAATTTAAACTCTTTTCTAGTCAATCTTCACACTATATAGAATTCTCAGAATAATTGCTGAGCAGTTTTCAAGTATTAAATATTTCAACAAATAAAGCTTTGAAAAAATAATCAAGTTTATAAGCAATAATGCTAATAAACTTGAAATTATGAGCAGAATTTTTTCTTCAGCAAATTTGATTATTTTAATATTTTTGTACAAAGATTTTTAATCCTACATTGAAAAATATTTTCTGACTAAATAAAAATTGACAAAATTACATGTTAAATTTGGATTGCTGACTTCTTTAACATTAGGCGGTGGATCAGTGGGCATAAAATCTTTGCTATCCTGAAAATAAAATAAAAGCAATTAAAATTTATAGTACAATTATATACATGTTTTATTCTAAAAAATATTTAATTTTTTATTACAGCTTTTAAAATCAATAAAATTATAAAAATTAGTTTAATACTTCAGAAAAAAAAAAATTAGATGGGAAAAATTCAATGAAAAAATGAATTTAAATTAGTATTTATGTAACTCAAGATTTTAAATGTAAACATAGTTAAACTAAATAATCAGTGATTAATTCTTTAATGTCTCCATGCAATGTTTGATATTTATTATGTGGAATTCATTTTTATATTAATTCTGATCAAAAATAGTCATAAAAAATTGCAACAAAGTAATTACAAATGTTAATGATTTTTTTAAAAGTAAACAATGTTAAAAAAAACTAATTTTTAAAGTTTGTTATAGCCAAATATTTATAAAACTGATTTATAATATGAACTCAACCTTAACTAGGACTTTCGAATGAAAAAATTTACTGACATTTTAAGAATATACATATGAAAATATCTAGTGATTTTTTTTTAGATCAACTATTGCAAATAGCATTAACTTACAACTTATTTTCTACAAATTAAAATGCTTTCTTTCTGTTGATTTATTACAGATTATTATAAGTCAAATTTCAAGTATTACAATGTATAATTTGTATTCCATAAAATTTTTGATTTTTTTTAGTAATAAAGCAAGCCATACAATAAAGTTAAACATGTTTAAAAAACCTTTTTTTAAAGGTTTTTTTTTTCTTTTTTTTCTCTCCTTTTTATTATAAAGACTTCTTTCAAAAATCATTTCATTATGTTAAACTAAAAGAATGTGTTAAGAAAATATTCAGGTAAATTTGTGAAGAGATTTTTATTAATTCATATAACAAGTTAATTGAAATTAAAACGGCATTTGCTTACTTCAAATTTAAGAATTCTGGGATATCTATAAGAAAATTTTTGTTTTTCTTGAGTTCTTTATTTATTTTATATATTATTTCCTCATGAAAAAAATAAAAATTTATCTAATCAATAAAAACAAAAATAATAATTTATGTTAACATCAGGTTATATTATTCTATACTTTATTTTTTTCACATAACAAATAAAAATTTATATACTAAAAAGTTGCTGAGTTAAAGAAAATTCTCTAAGATATTTTCCTTATTATTTGGCTATTTTATTTCATTAAAATCAATTTAAAATTCCCTAAAAAATTTCATCTAAAATGAACATCATTCTCTAGTAAAAAGATGCATTATGATTTTACTAAAACCAAAATCACAAAATTCTATTGAGTCTTAATATATTTTACACATGTATTATTGTTACCTGGACTTTAACAGTAGTTAATGGGTTAACTGGTTTCACTGGAGTTTCTGGTGTTGGTTGTTCGGTGAATTTAGATTCAAATTTTTTCAGCTTGGTACAAGCCTCTGAATCAGAAAATTCTTCTTCAAGATCAGGTTTTAGTCCTAATTTCTCCAATTTTTTCACTGCCGTTACAGTTTCTTTACCAAAGAAAGCATCCTGCAAAAAACAAGAATTTTATTGGAGCATCAAAATATATATAGAAGCAACAGGAATAATGGGGAACTATAATCAAAATTTGTTGCAATTTCATTTAATAAGATAAATAAAAACATTATTTAAAATGAGAAATATAAATATATAATTTAATAAAACATTCACTGAAAAAGTACATCCATGAAAGTTTTTATGCATTTAAGGATCAAAAAAAAAATCTATTAAATAAAACTATCAAATTATTTTTTTTTTTAAGCTTAACTTTTACAACCTTGAATTTTAATAGTTGTTATGTTAATTAGCTTGCTTATCACACTATGGCCAGTTTTGCATTTGTGGCTTTATTGATAAGGACCCATTTTAAATTGGGTTTTACATATCAATGTTTAAAATGAAGTCACTGATCATTATAAACATTCATTATAAACTCAAAAATTACTAAATTGAAAAACAGACCACTAAGCATTCAGCAACCTATTCAGCTTGTAATGAAATAAGAAAGTACAAAAACCATTTATAAATGAAACTTCCAGTACAATTGTAGAAATTTATTAACACAAAAAATGTGTTTTTTCAAAACTAAAGTAACTGCATTCTTTTAAAACATATAACAATTTTGACATGTTTTACAAAAATGTTGGATGTTATGCAAAGCCTTCTAACCATTAAAACAATTTTAATAAAAATTCAAGTTCTCTATTGAAAACAGATACCTATGACAGCCAAACAATGATTTATTTGTTGCTATGGTGATATTCATCATGAAATTCCTCTCATTAAAACAATTTTTTTAAGAAAATAATAAGAATGTAATCAATTTTTACAGATATTGTTCAACAATATTTACACAATCAATACAGTGAAAGAAAATTTAACTCCTTAACTGAAAAGTACAAGAATCTTAAAAAAAAAACTGATGAAATACAAAAAATTTTAGAAAAGAATCACTATTTTCAGATTAAAACAATTAAAAGCAAGAGTTACAAATGAATTGATATTAAAAAGCTTTTTGTTTGTGGATCACTAGCCATTTTTTGCACACAGGAAGTAAATAGAGCTGGGTTTATATATTTAACAATTTATAGCTTAAAAATTAATTTACAAACTTGATGCTTAATAAATTTACAAATATAATGCTTTATATAATGGAATAATTTATTTGTAAAAAAATATTACTTTAACTAGAAAAAGAAAGAATCAAAAGTTCTCATTTCAAAAATGAAAAGTTAAGGAAAAAAACTAATTTTATATAATATTTTTAAAAAAATAAGCAGCTAAAATTTAATGGGCTTTTGCTCTTATTTGTTAAAAAGCTACAACTTTTTAAAGTTCAATATTTATTTTGATACTTAAGAATTACCTGATCATATAGCAAATTGTAATTTAAAAAGTAAATTTCTTACACAAACATCATAAGCAAATACTACAAAAAAATTTTTTGAAAAAAAGGAGACAACATACACGAAGATAGCTTGGGAAACTTTCATCTAAGCCAGTTTTCTTTTTCTGCTTCCTTTTCCTCTTGGGTTTGTCCCCGTTACCAAATTCATTTGATTCTGGTAATATAGCAGGTTTCTCATTAATAACAGGTTGCTCAATCGGCATAGTCGTTGTAGTTGTTTCACCTAAATTAAAAAACATATATTCAGCAAATTTAATATTTACAATGTTGAAGGTATTTACTTCAAAGTGTAATTGGAAAAATATATCTTTTCTTAAGTATATATTTTATAAAAAAATTATTTAAAAATAAAGTATAAAGTATATACTTTATAAAAAATTAAAATATGAGAAAAGAGTAAACCAAGAAAACTTTAGAAATATCTATATTAAAACACTTTAAGCAATATTAAATTAATATCAAATATAAAAAAATAAAAATTTAGAATACAAATTTTTAGAAATAAATAATAAACTTTAAAATTAAATATTTAATTCAGAAAAAAAATTAAAGCAACCAAATTTCAGAAATTTAAAAGTAATCTTAAAAATTGCTTAAATAACATTTATATTAGTGATTGAAAATTTGTAATATGATTATTCTACATACATATCCCACATAGCAAAATGTACATAAACTATCAAAGAGTAAAAACTCATATGTACTTAAAAATGTAATAAAAATCTATTATCACATTTTCACATTTAATATAAATTAATTTACATAAAAAGTTATGTGCATATTAATTTAGTATAATAAAAAGCATGTGTGTACATACAGATAATCCACATACTGTAAGAAATGTCAAGGGAATACATAAAACATAAAATATTTTTATCCAATATTGAAACAGAAAAATAATTTTGCATTTTACCATTAATTGTGAAAAGGCCTATAGTAAAAATGAATAAGTACAAAAAATACAAAACTACATTATATATAAACAAAAAAACATTTAAATACCAACCCACTTACAATAACTAAAAATAAAATAAATATTTAACGTTTTTACTATTCTAAAATTAAAAGATATCCAATGCAAAAGTTAAGTGAATTTTAATGTAATTTTTATGTATAAGGTATATGAAACAACCATTTTGCCAACTTCATATTTACTGACTTAGACATAGAGTCTACAAATTTTAAATGAATTTGCAAACAAGTAGACAGTAACATATCCTTAAAAATCAATCATATTTAGGTTTTATGCAATAGACTATACGCTTAATAATTAGTTTCATCTTTCTATATGATTTGAAAGATTTCTATCACCTTCCTAAGTTGGAATTCAATTAAGTAATTTAAGTTTTTTATAAATTAACTTAAAGAAAATAAGATCCTTATTTTACAAATAAAAATGGCTTCACTTTTCTTTGAAATAATAACTCCCCTTTTTCTAATAAATTAAAAATATAATTTCTAATTATAAAACTTAATTTTTCAGCATATTGTTTTACCCATAAATGTAGCATACATTTCAGTACTTAGCAGATTTCTTTAGAAACGACCTACCACTGGGATTAATGACTTTAATTAAGGATGATTCCCAAAGTTTATACTTTTTAAACTATTAAGGACATTACTTGGAAATTCTTAATCAGTCTCAGACAGCAGTTATGATGGTTACTTAAATAACAAAACTATCCTCACTAAGCAGTAAATTAACTGCCAAAAATATGAAAATAGTGCTTAGAAACCAAAAAAATTATATTAACATGAAAAATAAATATTTTAGCTTTTCATCAACATCACTTTGTAGTAGTACAGGTATACCTAATATTTTGAATCTTCCTCAGAAGTCTTTTCTGTAATTCTTAAAATAATTAAATATCTTTTGTTAAAAAGAATTTCAATTGAAATATTAATTAATACATATTATAAACTAAAATTTCAATTGAAGTTTTTTTTAACAAAAGATAAATTATTTTATACATTTTATAAACTAATTTAGAGCAAACATTTTGTATCAAATACAAAAATCTTTCTTTAACAACAAACTTTGCTCTACAAATCCTAATGCAAGAGTAGAATTAACAGAAGATTCAAAAGATTACATTTCATCTAATTTAAATAAAAATTGGGTAATTATTTAGTTGAGACATTACCATTTGATGTTAAAAATATTATTATCAGGGTAATTTTATATTTTGGCATCTGCATTTTATTCAGATATCATATACAATATCTAGAAATGTATAAAATATTCAATATGTTACATTATTTTTTATATGTGTAAATTACACAAGAAATCTATACATATCCTTTTATCATAAATTGAAATGTATACACTAAAAATTCTTTAAAAAAAAATTCAAATATTTTTCAACAAAAATAAATGACAGTCTCACCAGATTCTAAAGTACATTCTTTGGTAGAGGAACAACGGCCACGAGGTTTAGCAATGAAGCCACCTATTCCTATAAAACAAAAAAATTAATCGAGCACATTAATTTGAGAATTAAATGTAAGCTTGTGCAAAAGTAAAATATAAGAGCATTTTTAAATTTCAAATAAAAAAAAAAAGTTTTCTTTAAAAAAAGTAATGAATTATTATTATAAATTCTATTGAATCATTGATAGGTGCAAAACATGAAATAAACATAGTTAGCATTTAAATAAAATTAATAATATTGAAATAAGAAGGAAATCTTAGTAAACTCTGGGGATTATGAAACATTATTCAATCATTAAACCTAAGAACTTTATAAAATTCCCATAAAATTTCTTTTTAATCAATTAGTTCTAATAAATTATGACATCACTTCTAAAGATTGATTTCATATTTGATGTAAAGTATAAAAAAATTACACATTTTCTAAAATATTAATATTTTACAAGATTATTGTTTTATAAACATTATACATAGAAAATTTTTTTCATGAAAAATATTCAATTTCTCAAATATACTTTTAATTAAAAATTAATTAAATTATAAATATCTTATTATATATTATCATCAGTTAACAAAAACTTAAAAATCTATTTAAAGAAACAAAAAATATTTTTAACTAAACCAATTATCAGGAAATTTTAAAGCATTAGTTTTTACCAAATAATGAATTTGTTTGGTTTATTCAATTGTCATTTTTTGCACGTTAGGGGTAAATAGACTGTAAACTACAGTTTAAATGTATTCCAAATCACTACAAATATACAAGCCTTAGATGGGATTTGAACCTATGAACTATTGAACCAAAGGAAAGAGCATTAATTACTCAATTACTATGAAATAATGGAGCAATCCAATAATTATTTATCAATTTTAATTTAAGTACAACAAATTTATTATTACAAACACAAGAAGAAAAAAAAATTTTTAGAAGAAAATTTTTACCAAAACAAAACTTGTAACAAACATTTGTTTTCAAATTAATCTATTAAAGCAATATATGCAAAATAATTAGGAAAAAGTTTTCAATTGCATATATGCAGTCATGAAAAACACAATATCAGTAATTCATTCAACACTAAATGTATTCGCATAAAAAAATTCTTTATCTTATTTTTTGAGAAAAACAAAATCAACTATACTAATCACATTTGTCTCATTATCTATGATGTATGCAAATTTTAAATAAATTTAAATAAGTACCTAATTTTTGCAGTTTCCTAGGCCTCTTCTTTTTATCATCAGATGATCCATCTTTATTTGATTCAGTAGCATCTTTCTTTTCATCTTCAAAATCATAAGCTTTCAAACCAATTTCTAAACTTGTTTGATCAGGCTTGGTATCTTCAACTTTTAAAATGAAAAGATCGATATTAAGTTAGCTTTCAAAATGTATAGTTTTTTTCAAATATAAATCTCCTTTATAGCATAAATTAAAATTTTAGATGAAAAATTAATTTTAAAAAATATATTTTCTGTTGACAATGTATATCAATTTTGCTATATAAAATGCAACATTCTCTAAAAAGGATTTAATTAGGGCAAAAAGAATTTTTTGGGAATTTAACCATACTGAATTATTGGCATACAGTTAATGCAGAATATTTCCTCATCAGACACATGAAACTACAAGTAAATAGAAAACAGTTCATAATGACAAGAACATTATGCATACAATCCTAAATTAATTAAAACATCTAATAATTCTTTTCCAGTTTCTAGTAATATACAATCTGAATAACATGTTTATGAATTTGGTTCTCTTTCAATTGATTTCTCATTTACAAAAGATTAAACATCACATGTAATTACCAGCATCTTTGATTTTAAAATTATAACATAGGAAAATTAATTTTAAAAAAATGTAAGAACAGTACGATTTTTTAATACTTAATAAAAACAGATTAAAACATGATTCCTAAACATAATTTATAATACATAATAGTACAAACAATATAGAGTCAATGCTGCATTTTTATACTAATAGAATACACTTTACTTTTAATTAAGCAAATGATAGATATAATTTAATTATTAGTTTAAAAAAATTCATAACAGAAAAATTTAATTTTAAAACAAGATTTCATTGCATTAGTAAAGATTTGAAAAATTTTAAAATTCAGTATGTAAATGCAAAACTAATTATGTAAAACTAAGGTATAATACTATGAACTTGAGAATTTTTTTTCCATAGCTTGTTCAAATAAAATTAAAATAACTTGATTATAATCTTTACAAGTATATTGACAAATAGAATTCAAAAATGAGAATTTTTAATTTAAATCTGCTGCTGCAATCACATAATTGCCCAGCAGTTAAATTTTACATCAGCTAGAAAATGTTTATTAATGTTCTTACCAGTAGGAGTTGAAGACGTATCCATTTTTTCAATTTGCATAGATAAAGGTTTAGAAGTATCTTGTGTACTTAGCATTCCCAATAATCCTTGTTTCAATTTTCTAGGTCTGGGAATTTTCTTAGGTTGTTCTGGTTGTAAAGATCTTATGTAACTGATTCCACTTTCAGACAAACAAACACCATCCAGAAAAAACTGAGCCGGAGGTTTTGCTTTCACAACAGGAGGAACAGGTTCTTAATATAGCAAATGTAACAAAAACTTAATTTAATGTCAACAGTTATCATTTTAAAATATTTGTAATAAAATGTTCAAGTTTAATTAATAATATTTTAATAGCTACAAAATTTTTAAGTTATAGTTTCTATATTGCAGTCGATAATCCCCAAAAATATCCATGAAAAGAAGTTTTTAAAAGAAATTTGCATTTTACACATTAGTGATGTTTCTATAGTAAGTTTATAAATATAAGTTCATTTTAAAAATTTTAAATATGTATCGTCACATCAAGACTTATGTTCACTATATGTATACTATATACTGTGTATAGATATATATAGATAAGGTAAGTTAGATAGATAGATAAAATGCTCCTCATATTTATATATAGGAGTAAACAATATTTCGTTAATTCATATTCGTTTAGTTAAAGGAATAATAATAATTAAAACAATCACTGCTGAGTTCATAGCACTAAAGCTTATATTCACTTGTCTAGAACATTTGTTATTAATTTAAATTTAAAAACAAGCAATATTTCATTAATTCATATTCAATTAATCAAATGAATAGTCATAATTGGAATAACTACTAAAGTTTATTGGTATAATTAATTTGTATTTGTTATATAAAAGTGAATAAGTGAATGTTATGTGTGTATAAAGCAGTAAATACAACATAAAACAATATTTATAAGGCACATAAAAGTGCATGGAATACAATATTAACTAACATATATTATAGGCAATCAAGCTAGACACAAAAGCAGCTAATGAGAGAAATAACAACAAGATAATATAAGATGTAACTTGAAGAGCAATAAAGATCAAAGACAACAGTAATAAGAAACTATACAATTAAATATAAATAAGAAAAGATCAAGAAAAAAAACTATACAATGCAAAAAGGGAAAAGGCATAGGGACTATGTCTTCATCAGCAAAATCTGATTGCCAAAAGTAATTAGAAACGTTATGAATTAAATTAAAAAAGTTAATGTAGATACAAGGTTAAAGTATAATTAAACTGAAAGTCATTTTGGGATTCTTGTAAGAACTTCAATACTTGGATGACCCTTCTATAATTATGAAAACTATGCATTACACCAATCTTACACACAATTCTCCACTTCCTACATATTTTAAAATAAAATAGGAAAGTAATTATAATTCAGTTGATTAATTAATCATTTATATTGGTTTCTGGTGAATATTAGAGATATATAGATAAATAGATAATTTATATAACTAATAGATATTAAATTTAAGATGGCAAAATTCAAATTGGAAATGATGTGATACAGAAGTGACACTTTATAATTAAGATGTGTGATTGGTTAATTATGATATGGAATAAGTTTTTCAGCATAATTTTTTGTCTACAATTACAACTAAACACACTCATCTGAATTCATTCAATGATCATACATGAAATCTGCACTAGAAAATACACAAATGTTTGCCATCTAAAATGAGATCAAATTCCTTATTTACTCTAAGTAAACAAAAAGAACACTCTCACTCTTATTTTCAATATTGGTTGAAAATCTGTAATGGAAGTTACTTAATCAAATAAATAAATAAATAATGTAAACTTAAATTTTTATTTGAATTTTTATTTTAAATGTTTAACATGAATTAATAATGAAATTTTAATATTTGTTTTATAATTATAATGATGTAATCAATTCAATATGTTTACAATAAGAAACTTGCTTGAAATAGTTGCATAAATCTAGGCAAAATCGAGTAACTAATTATAATTACAGAATATTTCTTATTGATTCTAAAATGATAAATTTTTTAATTTTATAAATTGAATCTTTAAACTATGTATGTACAATTTGAACATATACAAACACACAAACAATAGATGTTGTGAACACCTATTTATTACCACAATTTTTAAAACCTTAGATAGTTTCTTTAATAATAGTAAAAATAGTAAAAACAAAAACATAGTTTTAGATTATAAAAACCCAAATGTACTATATATATAAAATATATTTCTTGCAATACATAAATACAATTAAATATATAAATTATACAAACCTGGTTCTTTCACTTTAGCAACTGGCGAAGGGTGTTTTTCAGGGACTGGTTCCTCTGGTGTTGGAGGGCTGGGTGGAGCTAAAATAATATAACCAAAAAATTAATAAAATAAATATTCAAAAAAAATAGTTTGATTAATAAATTAAAGCATTAATATGAAGTAAACTTTAAAGATCATTTCATATTAATGTGTCTAATTACTAAATTTAACTAAGCAAGAATATGAAAGTAGTAAAAAATTAAATTTTACTATTTTAATATTCCAGTCAATTAAAACAAAAATCAGCTCTTGCTTTTTTTTCAGCATCATTGTCCTGTATCCTTTTAAATATAAAATTTGTTTAGCATCCTATGAGCATTATAATTATTAGGATATAAACAAGAAACATTTAAACAAAACATTCAGAAAAAATGAAATTTCGTAACAGATTTGAATAAAAGATTAACCAACTTTTTATAATAAAATTTTAAAATAAATTTTAAACACGTTTGCAGGGAATACAGAGAATAAAAATGTGATTTTAACAAAAACATTATTAAAATGTGATTATCAAATACAAGAATGCAGAATTATTGAAACTGTCAAAGAATAATTTTCTTGAAGATGTACTTCCTACTCATGATATTATGCTAACCTCTTTGGTGGCTTTTTGGTTGTGATTTACACTAAGATATGCAAAATATTTTACTAAAGTGCAAAAGGTAAGAAAAAAGTACTTGAAAAATACATAAGTCATAGCAATTCTAATAAAAATATCAAAGCTAAAATTAATAACTGAATATATATGCATTTCAGATTTGAAACAGTTAAGCAATAAGAATTGTATTTCTGTACCTATTCCTCTACAGAGCAAACTTTGACTAACAAATTGATGATCTTTATAAAAAGTTACTAAAATCTTTCATATACAACTAGTACATAATTTCAAACAGTCCTATCTTAAAATCAAGAAATCATCACTTTTTTATGTTTTAATACACATAATTTCCTTCATTAATGTATTCACAGAATTAAGTCAAGAAATTATCATTTACATACACAAATTTTAAATTAATGGAAACAACAGGTATAAAGTAAATGTATCTAAGGATAAAATATTTTAATAATCATAGACAAAAAATTATATAAACAATGGACATTTTTTTAAGTAAAATATTTACTCTGATTGGAATTTTAAAATTTCTGATAGCTATATAACATTCAGAGCAGTATTTACTTATTTACTTTTTATATTTTTTGCATGATTTATTTTTATAATTGTGAGCCTTAAATAATACTAATAATAATTTTTAAAAAATAATAAAATAGGTCAGTAAACTGAGAAGGGATTCCAAGTTAAAAATGTCAGCGAGAGGGATCTTGGTAAAAAATAACGCCCAATAATTTTATACAAAAAAATTTTTATGTGTAATAGTATCATTTTGTAAGTAATTTCTTATTCCTAATGATAGTCATCTAAAAAAATAATTCATTGCACACAATTAGCATTGCATAAATATATCACTTATATGATTTTTCCTTTGCATTTAAATTTTTTACAAATTTGAATTTACATAATTTTTCTCAATTCAGATATTTTCTGAAATTTTTATTAAAATGGAAATAATTCCATAATAAATACTTTCAAATTTGTGTACAAACACACATAATCACCCTGATTCAACAAATATCAATAATTACTAAAATAATTATTAAAATTTACTTTAAACTATAAGCTGCCACTAAATACTGTAAAAAAGATAAATGAATATAAATCAAATTTATTTTAAATAGCAATTTATAAACGTGGATTAAAGCTAAGTTTTTATTTAATATGCAAGACAAAGAAAACAAACTTACGCAAAAGATGTGGAGGTAACTCATCTGGGGATCTGCAATGTGGACAATTATAGCCATATTCTGAGCACTTTTCAGCTTGATCTTCTGTTTCGATCTGATCACAAAATCCATGTAACCACCTAAAAATAATATTAAAAGAACAAGTCATAGACAAATTTCGCAATATTGTAAATAATACACTGGATAGAGTCAAAGAAACGTTTTTGAAAATCCAAATGATTAATTCTTAAAACTAAATACCTGTCACATTTGCTACATTGAATAAGTAAATCATTTTCTTCATAAAACTGTTGACACCAGCAGCAAATTCTGAAGCTAGCACATGGACCACAAAGAGTATAATTCAGTTGCCAATCGCAGTTAAGTCCAGGTGACTTGGAACCACATTTAGTACACATTACGCACCTTTCAAAAACATACAACATAAATCAAATATTACTTTAAATGACAAATAAAAAATTATATATATTTCAAGATGTTTTAAATAAATTTAAAAAACTTATCTATACCTAAAAAAATTATCTAATAGACATTTAATAGCAGCATACAAAAGTTTAGAACAAAACAACAACATAAAAAATAGCTTCACACAAAACTTTCTAAACTCTAATTCACCATATTATTTTATAACATTTAAGTTGTAAAATAATGTGTTGAGGTCAATTTTTGATTTTGAAACATAAAAAAGTGCATTTTCTTAAACTTTCAAGCATAGAGCTTATTTACACCATTTAAGCAAACATGCTTATAACATTCAATTAACATAAGTAAAAATTCAGTGGTTGTTTTAAATCTTCAAAGATAAAAATCATTTACTTTATGAACGCTATGCAAACATAAAAATGAAATAAACTGTTTCTGGCTAATGATATTCACAAATTTTTACTGACAGTTATGCATTACTTGTCAAAACAGTGATGACAACTTCTAATTGATTTAAAATACCTTTCTAAAAGAAAACAAATTAGGGATGAAAGAAAAAAGTAACAATTGAATATATTTTTCAAGACAGTTTGATTTCAGGAAATGAAAATAATAAAAGTTTAATGCAATGATCACATTGTACATTGCATTTTACTTAAGCTTTTTTGCTTAGTTATTTTTGTTACATATTTGAGCTAATTATTTCAGCGATATTTAATTTTGCCACATTTTCTAAATATTAACAAAATGAATTTAAAACTTTTATCTTTTAATTATAAATGTGGAACCTTTCATTTTCAAAAATATCTACATAAAGAAAAAATTGAGTAAAACCGCTTAAATTTTAGAATTGAAGTAGACAAATTAAACTCTTGTTACTGATATTTTCACATAATTATTCTAGCAGATTCCATTTAAAAGATGACATTCACATATCATAAATAATTTTCAATAGTTTAAAATGTTAAAATTTTCTTTTATTATTGATTTTACTAGTTGCATCAATAAATGATAATCATCAGGTTAAATTAAATTAATTATCTGTGATAAATTTATAGCTACAAAAATAAATATTCTGATTATTAATATTCTTCCACAAAATCCAATTTCTCAAGTATTTTAGGGTAATAAATAAAAACTGTTATAAAGAACCTCCATTTCACACTTTTGTTAAATCTTTTTCATGTTTTATAGTATTTTAAGCAATTAAATGTTAAAAAAAGCCATATAATATAAAACTTCCAAAATTATAAAAAGTGATTTCATATTCTATTTTCTTTAATGATGTATGAAAAATAATTACACCTCATTAGCATGAAAACAGAATAAGATGAATTTCTGAGATAACAATTTTGGTCACTTGATTACAGTGCAATTTCAAAGGATAAAAAAAAAAAATATTTTAAAATTGAATCTACATATAAAATTGGAAATTCATATATATTTCAATTGCTTATCTCCTTTCTCACAGAAATTTTATTTCATTTGAAACAAAAAAATGCAATTAATATGTATTGCAAACATAGAGAAAGTATATTTTGAAAAATTCTAAAGTAACATTGAGAATGTTAAGTTACTTATTTGCTTAAGTAAGTCTGTGTGAATAAGTAAGTGGATAATTTTATTTTTATATTAAAAAATTAAAAATATATTCACTTTCATATTTTTACCAGGAAGAATAAGAAGCAATTGTATACATTCGCAGTGTATCTTACTAAAGAAAAAATGCAATTTTCCTTAAAAATAAAATGGT
>JAPDSC010103810.1:0-22477 GCA_026290005.1 Latrodectus geometricus
CTTTGGGTGATGCTCGGAAAGCAATGATCTCAATGCCTTTCTTTCATTCAATTTTAGACATTTTATTTAGAGTTCTATTTTTACCACACAATTTTCTAATGCTCAAACAGTATTTGGTTTTAATATTTTGGAGTCAACCATTAAATACTTTGAAATCTTTTATGTTCACATTCATAGCAAAGCAAATGAATTTTCTCTTAATGACGTTACCATCAACAGGGGCTTTCATTCTTATGTTTTCACTGCCAACCAAGATTTTTCTAGTTTAAGATGCTTTGCTTCTCTACACTGTTTTTGAGAGGGAACACTTTTGATGGTACTATTTCCTTTTTCAAGAATTTTTCTCCGAGTTTTTTAAAATTGTTCTTTTGAATTCACTATTTTTTGACATTATCTTATTTAATAGTTTCTCTCCAGTTCTTTTAGAATTTTCTTGTTTTTCCTTCGATTGATAAAAACTTTCGCTTCATCAACAGCCATAAATCCTTAATGGAACTGACTCAATCTTTCTTTCTCTCGACGAAAGAAACATCATAAATTCAAATCCTCAAATGAAACGAAGCCAATTATAGAACAACGTTCAAGGTCTTAAAGACGTTTCCCCCTTTTTATGCTCTTACGTAAGGGAAGAATAAGATTCGAATTCGACACCAGTTTTTTTCTTGTGGAATGTCTGTTCCTGCAGTGTCTGGAATATTTGCACGTGTCGTTTCGGTGTTCTAGAATAAATCAAGTTCTCAGGCGTTATATAAAAAAAGAAACTAACTAAAATCTTCAAAAAATCAGATAAAAATTGAAAGAAAAGAAAAACAAAAAAGCAACCATTCGTCAGAAACTAAAGTTCGTAAAAAGGAGAATTATCAAAATTGTAATTCGTAAATGGGAGTTAAATTATCATTGTGTCTATGTCATGGCAAGCACTAGCCACTAGTTCATGAAAATGTGAGTGTTCATAAATTAGAGGTTCCTAAAAACGAGCATCTGCTGTAATATGACACTAAGGGCTTGGGGAACATGCCACTGTCTTTCAGGCGGAGGTTCTTGCTATCACCAACAGTCTGCAGATAAATTTAAAGAAGGGCTACCAAGGTAAGCGTATTCTAATTTTCAGCGACAGTCAAGCTGCATTGATGGCTCTTTACTCATTCCAAGTCAAATTAAAAATTGTAATGGAATGTAAAAATCTCCTTAAGGAACTGGCAAATGGGAATAAAATTATTCTTATTTGGGTGCCAGGGCATATAGGAATAAAAGGAAATGAAAGAGCTGATGAACTTTCAAAACAGGGATCCTCTTTCAATCCAATAGGAATGGAAGCCTATTGAAGGATCAACATGAAGACTACAAGGAAGGGCATTCAAAAATGGGAAAAACAGGAGATAAACATAGTTTGGCGTGACTCTCCTGGACAGAAACATGCAAATAGCATGATTTTCAACTCAACTGAGAAAATTGCATCTGAAATTCTTAGACTCCCAAGATTGAAGACTCAAGCAATTGTAGGCTTCATTACTGGGCACTATCATTTCCGGAAACACCTTCATACAATGGGACTTTTTATACAGGAACCAATTTGTAGGAAATGCCACGCAGGGGTAGAATCAGCTCATCATATCCTATATGAGTGTGATGCTCTTGCCCTTACAAGATTCACTACTCTAGGTAATCCATATCCTAAAGAATTACATCTAAACTCCATTGAGGGCCTATCAGACTTTATAAACAAAGTAGGTGATCCAAGACAATGGAACTAGGAAAAAATTGGGCTTGGAGTATGGTACAAAATGCAACAATTCAGAGGTGCCACATATCTGAGAAGCTCAAGAAGAAGAAGAAGAATATGACAGTAAAATAGTAAAAAAATATTACACTATTTTAATTTTACCAAGATCGTGATACTAAAGATTAGATAACCAAGATCATGATAGTTATGATTTTTACCATGATCGCCATCAGTTTTCTCCAAGGCCTGTGTTACAAGAACTGCACCAATTTCTTTTTCTTATTTAACATGATCATTTTCTTTAATCCAACCCTAAATGGTATAATCAAGACAAGAACACTTTTCAAAACTTCTTTTTCAAAAGCACAAAACGTTTATAATTTGTGTATTTGCATATAAAACAAGTTATACTTCTTTCTTTTGATACAAGTTCTATCAAAATTATTATTTGCTAAAAATTTAAAAAGGGAAAATTCTGCTGGCATAATTATATTCTATGTGAAATTATTTTTCTTTTCGTCATATAAATGATTCGCTTTAAAATATAAATATGGGGGGGGGATATCGTACTCAGTTATTTGTTAGTTTCTCCTCAGTCCTCAGAGTTCACAACTGACATATTCATTGCAGAAGTATATAGGTTCGACTCCAACAATTGGTTTTTGAGGAGATGCGAATTTTATTTTAAATAGAAGGTCGGTTTCAGTAAAAATAGGAAATTGTGAAAGCTACCTCACAAAATATATCACTTGGTTCATTAAAAATAATTAAATAATTGCCCAAGGAAAAATACTTGTATTGAAAGTCAGTCCAGATGAAAGCAATCGGATGTAAAATGAGAAGAGTGAATGCTTATTATCTGTGAATGACTGGAAAAAATAGTAACAAAAAGTTAACAAAAATGATAAAGAAATAGAGTAAATAGGTTATTTTATCATAAAATATTTGGTCATGAAAACTTACTTGTAAAAAAAAATTTTTTTTTAATTAATTAAATCATCTTTTGGTAATTTCATTATTTTTCAAGAATAACTAGATTTATTCTAGGTTCTCACTTTTGAGAAAGATATTACATAAGTTATGACGTCTAGTGGACTTTGTATTCTATATAAATAATTAAATTTTACTAATTTTTTTATTTTTAAAATAAATTTTGATTATATATTTTATGCTATTATTTATTTTGTTAAAAAATGTTTAAAATAATTAAAATTTATCATTTAATTCCTTTATAACTTGGTGTTAATGTTCGAATTTAGTCTCCATTAATAATAACACAAGAAAAGTTTTTTCATCAATGCGTTCATTATGGTTAGTGCTTGAGAATTTTCGAAATTCTGCATCACGTGACAAAGGTTCATCATCAATGAGAAAAATCCTCTTCTCAGGTGACAAAATATGTGTTGAACATTCAAAAATGCCTTACATCGGCATTTAGATATTAAGCCAGGGATTTTCAATCACCTATGCCACGGTACCCCTGTGTGTCCCCAAATTTTAGAAACATATAAAAAATTATAATGCCTTTTTTATTACTAGTATAGTTTGTTTAAATCAAAGAAACGTACAATATAAAAGAAAACTTATTTTTTGCCTAAAAAGTACCCTATTTTTTGCATTTAAAAATTGTTTTCATCTTCGATGACTGTGATTTTTCATAAAGTGGAATATTTACCTCACTTGAAGAAAAATTTCAAGTGTTTCCAGTATCTACATTACAATTTTTTGCATTTT
The DNA here is from genome assembly GCA_026290005.1 of Latrodectus geometricus. Classification (NCBI taxonomy): domain Eukaryota; kingdom Metazoa; phylum Arthropoda; class Arachnida; order Araneae; family Theridiidae; genus Latrodectus; species Latrodectus geometricus. Next base: position 3,458 of record JAPDSC010103810.1, read on the forward strand.
ATTGGTGTGAATTGCGATTTTCAGTATTCACAAACATAAAAAAGAATGACACTGTTAAATGTAGAAGACTATGTGGTAGCAGTTATTTACGGATTACTACAAATGAAATGATCAAAAAGCATCAAACTTACATTTCTCATCCAAAGTATCCTTACTATAACATTGTAATGAATCCTTTAATAAAAGCATTGTTGTTTTTGTAGCAAATATTATATATATATATATATATATATTAGTTTATATTTAAAACTATTACCATAAACTATTTTACACACATTATAAGGAAGTAACCACTTCTAAACTAAACATCTTTTCTTTTGTGCGTCACCAAATTTTGAAATCGTGCAAACTATACAAAGAAATCGTGCAAAAATATATACTATGTATAGATGAAAAATATATACATAGTATATATTTTTCTAAAAAATGGTTGAGGATCATTGTATTAAGCTATCCACTAAGATTAGTCAAAAATTTGTTTGTAGTTAGAATAACATGTAATTTAAAAATTTTACACGTTTTTTAAATTTTCATCACTTTGCGCGAAACCGATTACGATTCCACCAGAGACGGCAACAAAAAGCGATGTCAGCACCATCTGCCTGCATTCGGCAAAAGGGTTATCTGAAAAAGATGACCCTGAAAAGACAAAAAGAATCATTCGATACAAAATACATTTTTTTTTTTTTAGCAAACATTTTTTTCTGCCATCCACACAAACAAACGATCAGACCTTTAACTTTAATAAACTCCTTACTCATATCAAACAAAAAGTAAAAAAAAAAAAACAGATTTGCTCGTTCTATAATTAATTCTTTAACTCCGGAAGGGGTAGGGGTGAGATGGTGGAGGAAACTACGTACGAAACTAAAATAAAAATTACTCGTGTGGCACTTACGTTGCAGTTGGAGATAAGGCAACAATGCCGGACTTGCAGCGCCATCTATCGATCTTCTTCGGTTTTATTACCCATGTAAACAGTCTTTTAATACCGTAAATAATTTTGCGGTAGACGTAAACAAAATGCAGTGCACGTTTTGTTAATGTTTACGGTCATTTTACTGCAATTTTAAAGATTAAATTAACATGATATGAACTCTTGAAGTACTTATTTAATTCATCGTAAAACAGAAATTCGTAGGTAAGTCATGTTTTAGTTCGTATATTTACTTTTATTTTCAGCTACGTTTATGTTTGTTAAAATAAAAATTCCTAAAATTTCACAGCCGGTATTGATTTTGTATTATATTTAGTAAAAAACAAAAAATTGGATTCTTAAAATTAATTTAATGCACTATTAGATTTCATATTAGCTACTCCCACAGCTGTACTGTTAATTTTCATAAATATATCTTTCCCTATTCCTTTACATACTGCTGTAGCATATGTTATATATCATTATTTTTAATACTGTGTTAATTATGTAAAAGTATGTCCTAATTTAATTAACGGAAAATAAATTATATCTTCTCATATTTATAAGAAGTTTTTTTTTTCTTTTTCTTTTTTTTTTTTTTTTTTGTAAAAATATAATAAAAAAAAATTGGCATTTTTCTCAAATTTTTCAGTCTAAAAAAGTATTTCCCATTTCTCAATTTATAAGCGCACAATTATATCTTTGAACATTTATTAAAAAAAAGTTGTTGAAACGAGTTGTAATGATAAAGTTCAATTGCATTTGAAGAAAAAATCATTGAGTTTATTTAAATCGCAATATTTTATACCAATGAACAACTGAATTATTTTAAATATTTTCCGAAATGTTTTCAGAATTTTTAAATTATTCATTGTAAACGTTTGTTGCATTTATAATTTTCTACTTTTAAAAATATTTAAGTGGTTATATTCATGAGTCTGTTAGTAGAAAATTTTAAATTTCTATTTTTGTTTATGAATGTATTAATTTTTATTGAATATTTTGAATTGAGCTGTGAGAATAATTTTTTTCTCTCATTTTATCAAGTAATTAAAGCAATTTGATTATTCATTGTTAACTGTTGTTTAGTGTTTTTCAAGGTAAAGTTTAACTTACCCAGCATTATAAAGTTTTTTTCTTTTTTTCTTTCTTCGTTCTTTAAATTTATATTAATCTAATATTAATCTAATTTTATAAGATCTGATGATAAAAAAAAATTTAAATTCTTAGAAATTTCTGTAAGTGAAAACGAAATTTGTCTTAAAAGGGTCCGGATTAATGAAGTTTTACTGTATCCATTTCCCATAAAGGGAAAATTCCTCTAAATTTATCCATCAAAACTTTCATTATTCTTTAATTTCTTCTTTATGACTTGCTTTGTTTAATATTAATCAATCAATTAAAATGAATGAATCACTAATTAGCATTTCTTACATGAAGTTGATGAGGTTACTTAGCCTCAAAATTTTTCAAAAAATTTATTTATTTGAAATAAATAACAACAAATAAAATACTCTTAAAATTATAAGCAATAATCATAGTGATTATGTTTTTAACTGTCTTTGTGGATATATGACGTACTACAGAGCATTTTAATGAATTCGAAGCACTTCTGTGATTACACCCGAATCATCTCGATTTCATGTTTATTGAAATTAATTGTTACCCCGATATATCTCTGTCATGCAAGAATTTTTCTCGGGTATAGTTTTTTTTTTATCGTGTTTTTTCTTTGCCCAAAACATTAAAATGTCTGCAATTTCAAAACGAACTATTTTTTTTAATTCTTTCGATAAATATTTCGATTCGAAAGAGAGGAATGAATTGATATTATTAGAAACATAACTAATCGATATGCAACAAGTGTTGAAGATGATACTAAAGTGTTCACATTTGTAAACAATTAAATATTATAGTTGAAACGCATATATAAGTTTGGGGAAAAAGAAATCCGTTATTTTTACGTGAACTTTGTGTAACTTCTTTTGGATTCGCTTTGTAAAAAGGTTTAAAACAGTTTTCATGTAGATTTTTAGATCTTGCGCGTTACGACTGCTGACATGCGGTTAACTTCGATCATGTTTGATATTTTATAGACATTTTCGACGATGCTGTATCCACATGCGAGGTGCATCTCTAACATCAAAAATACCCGAACGGAATCGACGAAACAAAAATTGTACGCAACTGGTTGTTACAGTCTGATATAGGACGATAAACACCTTTCACAATTGTAGCCACCCGGCTATCTTTTTCGCCGTTACAAGAGAAAAACGAAAATGTATCGAATTTTCTGTTTGTTGTCTTCCATTTTTAAAACCTTGTACTCGTAGCTGAATGAATCAAACAAAAAACCGCAAGAGGATATTTTAGTGTCAAAGATCACCTTTCCAACGAGCATAAATCTGAAATTGTTTGATAGATACCTCACGAGATATCGATCACTACAGACGTCTACCGAAAAAAATAATGGATTACTTTTTTCCTAACCTAATATTATTTTTTGTTTCAACTTTATATATTTAATAAATTGTAATGATTTTTTCCTGTTTCTTTTTTTTCTTTTTTTTTTTCAAAAAATCATTTAAAAAGTGGATATTAAGGAAGAGATAAATTACTGAATGAGAAAGTTTTAATAAATATTTAAAATCTACTTTTTTCCAAAACATTTATGTGATCAGTGATCTATTAGAGAAGCTGAAAACATGTTTTTCTTAGTGGGCAACAATAGTAATTTTTTTTTCCTCCGAAAATCGAAAATAGTGATGATTTCATTTTTTTTTAAATCAAAAATTACACGGTGAGAATTCAGAAAGAAAATGAAATCCATTGACGCAAATTTTTTTTCTTTGTCTCCAGCGGGTTCGAATAAATGCCTTTAAAAGGGAAGAATCTTTTTTCGCAAAACAAGAAGAACTATAGTTGTTTCCGATCCCATAGGGTGTAGCATTCATACATCAGATCCATGAACCCCTCTATCCTCTCAAAGTAAAGAAACAGCAGGGATTCGCAAGGAAATCCTCCATAGTAAATACCAGACAGAAAAGAAAACGTTGGGAACTAGCCTGGTCCACCCCCATTTTCAGGAGATGGGATAGAGCTTACGTGTACTATCAAATTTAAGCCCACGGAGATGGCCACTAGCAATATGTAGTGAGGTTAGCTCTAGAACCCTGGAGAGCACCAGGACCACCACCAGAGTACCAACGATGAGGAGGTGAGGTAGCCCGCTCTCTCTTATGTCGTACCACAAGAGAAGAGAATAAACACTTTTTATTTACAAAAAAAGATAACGAAAAATAAAGGTATCATTTTCTAAATACTTTTTATCATTAAAGATATTTTCTGCGACTAAACACAGTATCCGCTCGTTTTTACGAATTTGTAGAAACCAGTAAAACAGTTCGTGTAATATAGAAAAATAATGTAATAGATTATAAAGACCTGATTTTTGTACCAAATTATTTTACTTTATAAATAAAATATTGCAAAGAATTATTTAAAAAACTTTAAAAGAAAAGTTTAAAAGATAAAGTTCATACTTAAAAATAACACTTATTTTCATTTTTTTGATATCACTTCCCTATACAATTTTCTAAAGCTCAAATCGACTCCTGATTTAAATTTTTAAAGCCAACTCTCTGATATTTCGAAATCTTTTATGTTGAACTTCATAATAAATCAGTTGGATATCATTTTAATGACATTAACATCAACAGGATTGTTCATTCCTCTCATCTTTCTCAGCCAAGTTTCCAGTTTAGGATGTTTTGCTTCTCTACAATATTTTCGAGAGGAAGGTTACTGTTTTTCTTTCACTGTAAATTTTTCCTTTTCCAGATTTTTTTCTTATTCAATATTTTGTGTATTTTCAGAATTTCGTTTTTTAATATAACTGATAAACACATCCGTTTTTTCAATGGTGACAAATCCTCAACGGCACAATCCCTCTCGACAAAAGAAACTTCATGAAATAAGTGGCGCAAATGAAACAAAACCAACTGCAGAACAAGAGAGCACAAACTTTTAAAGAGCTTTTAAACATTTTATGTTTTAACATATGGAAAGAAGAGAAGAAATTTGCTCCCTATCTGTATCCTAATGTACGGAAAATACACAAGTTGAATTCGGCACCACAGTTCCTCCCCCCCCCTTGAAATGTCTGATATCTACGTGTCTTTTCGACTATTATTGTAATGTTGTACATCTGTCTTCATTGTTGAAGAATAAATAAAGTTCTCGGTTGTTGCATAAAAAAGAATGAAAAAATTTAAAAATATTAAACAATAAAAAATATAAAAAAGGGAAAGAAAACAATCTTTTAGAATCGAAAGTTTTCTAAAAGAGATTTTTCAAAACTTCATTTCGCAAATAAGAGTTAAAGTTATCATTGCGTCTATGTTGTCATTTTAATAGATTATCCACTACTTCGTAAACTAGAAGTTCGGAAAAACGAATTTCTACTGTATTTAATGAGGTTTTCTAAATTCCTTTTTTGGAAACATGTGTTCGTTATCTTGAAATGAGATCTCAGATATAAATCAACTAAAATCAAATTAAAAGATATGTCTAATGCTTGAAAATTTCGTTAACGGTATGAACTTTATGAATTTGGGACTCCTTTTATCTGCGTTCCAATACATTTTCTCTCAGTGGCGTATTTGGAAAAGCGTAAACATGTACGCTGCAATAACTTCAAAACAAAATAGTATTGATCTCTATTCATTTATAAAGAATAATGTTCTTGGAATGTAGTTAAAAAAAGGAGGTCCAATGCTGTAAATAAATTTTTTTATACTCCCACCGATTGCGTATAGATGACAGTTTTTTAAGGACGAAAAGAGCTATACACCTATCCCCCGATTTACACGGTACTCGGTTTACACGATTTCACTTTTACACGGTTTTTAAACTTCAAGGCCATCCTCAAGATTTACAACACGAAAATGTGTAAGTTGTATTTTTACCCAAGAATACAACTTCTTTATTGCAGCCGTTAGATCAAGGGATAATTTCGACCCTTAAGGCACAATACATCAAGCGAACCTTCAGGTCAACGCTTAACTCAATATGAGGAGGTCTATAAAGATTTGATCAGAAACAAAACACAATTGTTAATTACGGATTTCACTACTAAGGTTCGCCCATCTAAAGTTGTTTCTAATTCATCTAACATCGAACTTGAATCGCATCAACCACTATCTACTGATGAAAGTGATATCATACCAATCAGGAATAAAAGATTTAGAGTCTACGAAAGTGATAACAGTAACTAAATTTCTGTTTAAATTTTTTTAATTTATATTTCTCGTTTCTATATGTAAAATGAATTACAAACATATACCTTTATATTTTTGTCATTTTATAAATAGACAGTTATTTTTATGTTTTTAAGATATATTTAGTTTTATTTTACGTTGAAATAAATGACTGAATTATGAACATTTTAGTTTGTTTTCGATTTAAACGGTTTTACGTATAAGAATTCCGATTTTGATTTACACGGTTTTCTAAGGAACCTATCTTCAGTGTAAATCGGGGGATAGGTGTACGCCTCTTTCTTAAAACGAAAAAAGTTCCTGGGTGTTTTGTTTTACTGCTTAAACTGGTTGCATCATGGCATAAACTACATTACAGGAAACTGCATTCAGTCTTAATTATGATAATATTTAGGAACAATCGCTGTGATCAATATTTAGAGAACAGAACATAAGTTAGCGAGCATTCAATTTATCTGTTTCCAATTTTACCTCGGTCAAAAAATCGGAGGAGGAAAATAATAATTTTTTTTAGGTATAACAGTAATTCTCAATCTCTATTCCACGACACTTTTGTGTGCCGCCTTATTTTTAAAGTGTACAGCCAAATTTTAAAAATGTATACTGTACAAATTATAATAAATTTTTTAACGAGTAAAGATTGTTTTAATCAAGAAAAGTACATAGTAAAAAAATTACTTTCACGGTGAAATACCCTATTTTTTACAGCTATAAAATTGTTTTTATTTTCGATAAATGTGACTTTTTATAAAATGAAATATTTGCCCCACGTGAAGAAATTTCAAGTTACCCTGTATCAACCATTGCAATTTTCTATGTCTTGTGTGAATTCGGATTTTCAGTATTAACCAACATAATAAAGAGAAAAAAAAGGTCAATAATTACTTAATAAAGAGAGAAGATTACTCTTAATGATTAAATAATTTTCTTGATACTTTTTTTAAGAACAGCATTTTAGGAAGAGAAATATAGAAAGAGGTTTTAAATATGATTACAGGTTTCCACTAAGAAAAAGATGTGCAATTTTCTTGCCAACATAAACTGAGTATGTGTAGTAAAGCATAAGTACGTCGGACAAGTTTTTATAGCTTATTTTACATTTATACTTAATATCAAGGTTTTATTAGAAAATTTTGTGTGAAATGTATCAAACTGCTGTTCAAATAGTTAGCTAGTGCCTCTGCGTGATTTCTGATATTCGTGTACTTACTATAGTTACTTTTTAGATTTTTCATTTTACATTACTTCTTTCTATTTTCTAATAGTTGTATATTTACTGTTGTCATAATTTACTATTTTTTCATTCTTACTTTCTTGTATTCATGTAATCTTTTTTTTTTCTCTCTCTTTTTAAATATACTTTTTTCTGATTACTTGCGTTACTCTTGTTATAGTCAATTTTTTTTATTTTACAGCCCCAATCTTCTCGTTTCTTATATTCATGTATGTATTATTCCAACAATTTAGGTTTTTGTTTTTTTTATGGTATATCTTTCCATAAAATTTATTCTCTTGGTAAAGCTATATTTTAGGGTGCCCCCTTGACAAACTTGAGGATTTTTGTTTGGTTATCGATTTTATTGGAGATTTTTTTTTTTGCACAGAACAATCAATTGCTCTGTTGCAATCAGAATTCGATTGGGTTTTGCCCAGCTTGGCGATCAATCGCGATCACAACTTAACGAGAATCAAAGGGGCACCTTAAAGTACAGTCTAACCATTCCCTTTTATTCGTAAATGTTAGGCTGTTAAAAGTTTGATTTCTGCAACATAAATTACTTTTTTTTTTTATAATTGTAACATTTTCTTATTAAGATTTGTATGTTATGTTACAATTTAGAATTTCTTTTCTTTTCCCCCCCCCTTTCACAATTCTTTTGCGTGTTTTCTTATATTCGTATTTTTACTGTTATAACAATTTAGGCTTCGTACAGTCTCTCTTTCCTATATTTATGTACTGATTGCTGCTAATTTAAAATTTTCTTTTCTATGCGTTATATCTTTTTGTTGTTCAGTACTTAATATTGTTGCATTATAGGACTTTTCTTTGTTCTGCTTGCTTTCATATTCATATATTTATTAAAATTTAGATTTTTTTACAGTGTTTCCTTTGTATACTTGTTTCTGTAATTTATTTATTTATGTTTTTTATATATTTAGTTTTTTCATTAGATTTTCCTGTTTTATATTCGTGTGCTTATTGCTCTTCATTCTGTTTTTCTATATTTGTTTGAATATCGTTAAAACATTTTGTAGTTTCTTTTGTAATGCACGCCTTACTGCTTATATATATTCGTACTTTTTATATATTTTGCAATATCATATTTTGTTTATTTTATTTTCGTGTTATCATTCAGACAGTTTAGAGTTTATTTTGCAATACATTCCTTCCTGTCTATTAATGTTCGTACATTTATTTTTATTATATTTTTGCAATACCGCTTTTTTTTCTAATTTTCATATTATAATTAAAAAAAATTTAGAGCTTATTTCGCAATACATGCCTTCCCGCTAATTTATATTCGTACGCTTTGCAATACCGCTTTTTTGTTCTTTATTTTCACATTATTGTTAAAACTGTTTAGAGTTTATTTTGCAATACTCCTATTCCCGTTTATTTATATTCGTGTTTTTTTTTTTCACTATTTTTTACTTTCCTGTTCCCACTGATTTTTATATACTTGTTTAAAACAATGTTATTTCAGTTGTTTTACACAGAAAAATCTCAATATATTGCAGCTTATTTATTGTAAATTAACATTTTGCGTATTTACAAACCGAAAACTATAATTTAATTTTAAAAAATCCCTTATTTTTTTATTTGTATTTTTATTAATTTTAATTTATCCAAAAGAGTTTACTGTTACTTTTGAACACAAATTGCTTTTTTAAAAGTTTTATTCCTGCTATAAGGAAGACAGAGTTAAGAAATAAAACAGACTTTCAAAATATCGAATTTAAATTATTAGAAACCCTTATTCTTAATCACAAAACTGTTATCAGAAATAGGAATTTTCATACATCAAATCGTAAAAGATTTGGCAACCGGAAACTCAGAGTTTGTTTTTACAGTCCATCTAAAATTTGTATCCTGACTTAAAAATTTTGTAATATTTAGGAAGTTTGACAGATACATTATATCCTTTTGATTATTTTCGTAAAAAAAAGCGTCAAATGAAACATTCTTCGCCAATATTAGAAAAATCTTCCTGCACACATAATAAACACAGTTTAACCGTAATACGTCATTTTTAGCTATTGTTATAGACAGCGTATCTTCTGTTTAGAGCAACTTTTATAGACAGTGAGATTTTTAGTTACTAAAAGAAGGACCTGAAATTTAATAAATTGCTCTTTAAAATGTAACATAATTAAAAGCAATTTAAGTGAGACTGTAGTTCTAAATTATTTTAATTTATTATAAAATCATAAGTTTTAAGATTTTAAATTTATTATGATTTCTTCGCTGTATTTCGTGAAAGTGCTTAAGCGGTTGAATATGAAGTTCTTTCGTTATCATTAAAGAAAATGCTCTTAAATCAGAGATAGTGACCAACAAGATCCATATAATCTATCAAATGGTACGGAGGAACTCGTGAAATATGCTGCAACAGACGAAAATCTTATCTTTACAAATGATTATTGCCTTATTGCTGGACAGTCGAAGATCCCACGTTCAATTCCAGCCAATGCTAGATAACAGAAGTTCTGCGCTTGACACAATGTAGTGGGTGGCTTAAAATTGAAAGTTGGTGTGAGTTTTTTAAGCATCTGCTGCGTATCTTCATTGATAAAGCATCATATTCATAAAAAAAAAAAGCTTCACCACAATCTTCAATTTCTAAGTTGTTCATTTCCTTTTGTCAAATTTATGAAGATTTAATTTTATTGCAGGTTAAACTGTACAGATATAGTAAGAAATAGTTTTGTTGATAAAATAAATATATTTATATAAAAGAGCAAACAGTAATACAAAATGAGGCATTCTAACCCACGTCTATTAAACGGAAAGAACTTGATGAGTTTTAATGTTTTCTTTTTATTTTTTTCTAAAAAACGCTCTATCAACTTTTAAACATCTAAATTCTGACTGACTGCCAAAACTATCTCCAATTTAGCGAGATTGGCGACAAAAAATAATTTTAAAATCGCTTTGTGGCATTCTTTTGCCAATTTAACAAGTTACCATAGAAACATTGTAAATATTAGCCCAAGTCTTGGGCTACATTTCCTCGCCAAATTTCTAATAATACCGTTTTTATGTTTATTGTGATTCTTTGTTTCATTTCATGAATATATACTTTCTAAACTACGCGGTATAACACACGCGTGCTCAGAATTCAATTTTTGGAAAACATGAAATATTACGTTTTATAGAAAATGCAGGCCATTTTATTAATCATAATAACTAAGGTGATTGATAATAATAAAGTTTTGTGTTTATTTATTTAATTTATTTCAGAAAAATTGGTCCATTTATGTTCGAAATTCATCATAATAGAACAATTTGTCATTCGAGTTTCTATTGTATGCACGCAAAAAACGCGTACCAAATATATTTAGTTTGGAAAGTGGATAACGCGTGTGTGTTAGATGTTCCATTCAACAATCTTTTGTGTTTAATTCATGCCAAATGATCATTTGTACCAAAATCTGCGTGACTGAAACTTATCACAGTTTATGCGCACACTTAGTATCTAGAATAATTGCAACGATGATCCATTTTTGAAAAAATTGACTATAATAAAGTGCGTTGATAAAAACAAATTTAAACTCCTGAAAATTTTATGTCATATCGTTAATACAATGCCTAGTTTTCCGACTAAGAAATCTCAGGTACGATACCAATTACTCCTGAACAAGTGGAATTGCAATTTTACTTTCTCTCTGCCATTTGTGGCGTTGGATACCTTACAGTTTTCCATCTTAGTGGAGGGTCTGTACTGTACAGAAAAAATCCTTCCCAGAAATTATTTTCTGTGAATATTCAAAGTACTTTGCTATGAATAACTTTTAGAGTATCCAATGAAACATATCAATAATGCTACGAATTTAGCAAAAGAGCTTTCCTTGACTATAAGATATTCAATTCACTCTAATATTTACTTAGGATTTATGTGGGTTGTCGCCAATTTGGCGAGAAATTTTCTCGATTTCCAGCTACTAATTTTTGATGTCAAAATTGTCTTTAAAGTGGCTGCATTTGCATGGATTTTGGCGACATTTGGAGATTATTAGAATCCAGAGGTTTCTATCCCTATATATTGCTAAAATGCAATTCAATAGTATAAAAGGAAAACCCTAAGATATATGATATCAAAGGTTTGAGGCAATGAGTGTTGTATCACGATTTAACAAATGAGGAATACTTTCTGAATTTGAATTCTGATTTTGTATTATTTTTCATCTTCTTATTTTAATAAATATCCGTTTCATTTTGTTTACATAAGCTCATAAGCCTGCAAAAATAAAAAATATTGTATAAATACGGTCTGAATATTTAATAAAAAATTAAATATTTACTATTTAATTAAATAGAAAAAAAAACACTAGAAATTAAACATGAGATCTTGGTATTAACAAAATTTATAGAATTAATATTTGCAGAGTACTTAAACAAAGAGATAAAATAAACAAATGGGGTTTCCGTATTGAAAAGAACGTTTTTCTTCTCATAAATTGCTTCCCTGTTTTTACTGTCAATTTATACAGATATGAAAAGTGTTCACGCGCATGCATTGTTTTGTTCTTGATGCTATTAAAACGTGGCACGATTTCTAATAAAAGCGACACAGCTCTTAATCATTTCTTCTTTATGTATTTTGTTCTAAAAAACGGGATTTTTCTTTGTGACGAGCATACTTACTCTGAAAACGATATTTTGTTGTCTCTCGTTTGCGAGTAGCTGACGTCCCATTTCAGTGCATTTATCTGCTTTTGTGATAAAAATGAAACAGTAAATCGTCTGCAGAGATGAGCTCAGTGGTTATCGATTGAACGTTAAATAACTGAAAACGATGTAACCTAGTAATGGATAACAGACCGTGAAAACGATAATCGGTGCCAAGTTTTATAGGTTAATTTTTTCAGACGGTCTGACACACTCATAATAAAGAATCACGTGTTCTTATTTATTGTTTTTTTCATTGTTTGTTGCTTTTCCGATTTAACTTAATTATTCTTGTTTCCAATTATTTTCCTTTTCTTTCCTTTCGTCTTGTAATGATTTTCGAATGAATATTGAAAAATGTTCACAAGAAAAAAATATATAAAATAAGCTGAAATTACATACATATGCTGATTTAAAATAAATATTGTAAAAAGCTGTTAAAAATATTTTGTTTGTTTGAAAATGCCAAAATTAATTATTTTATTTTAAATGAAATTAAAAATATTTTTCTTTTTATGAAGAAAAGAATGAGGGTTGTACAAGTTTTGCCACGAAAGTATATTTATGACGTGTGCTTTACCCATCATAGTTCCATAGTTTTCCTTCATGATGAGATATTAAATCTGCAATATATACAAACTGATGTATCTCAAAATATAACAAATATCTAGACTGGAAATGTGGTATTTTCATTTTAACTTTATGTAGATAATTTATTCCTAGCTTAAAATATTAACTTTTCAAAAATTATAATCTGAGGATATTTATTTTTTTATATTGAAATGTTTTAATATTTAAGTGCAGTTGTATCGAAATATAAATGAAATGTAAACGTATCAAAAAATCGTGAAAGGAATTAATTGTGCGTTATACTATTTTTCTGATAATAAAATTTTTTGAACGAATAGAAATTTTTTTGATAGTGTTAAAAATAAAGGATACTTTTTTTAAAAATATTTTTAAATTACTAAAATTTTTAAAAAAAGATGTTTTTCATTTTATTCTATATTTTATTTATAAAGCAAATACATTACTAACGTAAAGCGTTTCAAGAAATTTTCTTTCTTTCTGTGTGATAAATTTAAATGCTCGATCATCTTCTTAAAACAGTAAGTACAGAAAATGTATGTAACATGTAATTTCTATTCAAGACAATATTCTACATTATTTAAATTAAATTTTTAAATAAATATTGTAAATAATTTTTTTTTACTTTTGTTTAATTTGAATAAATTATTTAGTAAATAATTAATCTCAATTTATTTATAACTTCTTATAACTAATTAATCCTAAAATTTTATGCAACATATTCTTGGCAGGAAAACCCTTAGACCAATGATTCTAAACCTTTTTTTTTATTTTTTTGTCGCGACACACTTTTAAGCGCGATTTCGAAATTTAGAAGCATCCTAAAAAAAGATAAGTTTAGAAGTCTTTTATTTACCTATAATGCACTGTGAAAAATAGTTTATGATCATAATTTTCAGAGTAAAATAAAATAATATAATATTCACTACAAAAACAACAATGCTTTTATTAAAGGATTTATTACAATATAATAATAAGGATACTTTTGATGAGAAATTTGAGCTTGATGTTTTTTTATTTTTTCATTTATATTGGGTGGTAAAAATGTCAATACTATTCTCTCACATAGTCTTCTACATTTAACAATTTTATTTTTATTTATTTATTTTTTTTATTGGTTAATACTGAAAACTCTTGAAATTTGTTCACGTAGGGAAAATATTTCACATTATCAAACGTTATTGCAAATAAAAATAGATTTTTACTGTAAAAAATAAGGTACTTTAACTGTAAAAATAAGTTTTCTTTTATAGTGTACTTTTCTTTCATTTAAATAAGCTTTACTTGTAAAAAAAAATAATAATAATTACACATTCAAAGAATTAGGTGGTGCACAAAAGTGACTTGCACAGTGGTTGAGAGTCAGTGTTATCTTGTAGAATTAATGGGGTGGCCTTATGAGAAAGATAATGCTTTTGCTGTCATCTTAAAAGCCATCACGAATATTTGTATGGAACCCACAAACTATATGCAGATAGCTATAAGATGGCGATTTTTTGACAGCAAGTGCTGTGAACATCAAGAAGCACTCTAAATACTCCTCACAGGAATAAAAATTATGTCATTCTAAGAAGCGAATCAATTAACGCTACAAACTTGTTTATTTAGTTTACTTTTATAGAAAAAAATGTGCCTATTTATCATCAGCTGTTAGACATATCACCTCTTGTTCAATATTTGACATGAAGTAATTAAATACCTAACATTGTTGTAATAAATTTTCTAATATGCATAGTTTAAACCACTAAACCAAAGGAAATGGTAATAGGATAAGAGAGAGAATAGAAAATTGCGTAAAGATCACTTTGATAACCGAAAGATGTTATAAAGCATTGGAGCATCTTCCATCTATAGAGCTGTCTAGAAGGAAATTTTGTCTACATTGATCCGTATTCATGTGTCGTAGACGAAGAAGAAATCTGGAAAATTCTCAAGCACTCACCTCGACAGATGTGCATGCTGTAAAAAGAAATGGAACACCAATTTCCTTCAATTGTGGATGGGATTCTCTAATATTAAGATTTGACGAGTTGCCATAAACCATTTTGGCTCCTCAATATGTTCAACCCAACAGCCATTCTGTAAAAGTATTTGAACATGCTTCACATGTTTGGTTTCTAGGGAAGGGGAATTCATAGATAATGTACCGTAATCATATGTTGTAAGAAAAGATTTCTAGGCACTAACCTGAAGGTTCATCATCACCTAATGGTAGAACCGCCTTCTTCAGCAACTCTGGTTCAATTCCAACAAACGCTGAACAAGTAAAAACAGATATTTTGCTTCTGCATGCACATCTGTCAGAGTGAGTGCTTGGGAATTTTCCAGACTTTCTCTTTTGTTACATACAAATGGGATCTATCAAAAGATCCTGAGGAAGTTGATTTACACGGTAGGCTAAAATGCCTCGCAACAGCGTTAGGTCGTTAGGCCTTATAGATGAGCTGGTAGATAGTCCAACGTTTTTCTACTGCTGTTATTAGAATTGATATTAATTGAAACTACCATAAATAGCTAAGAATTCCTACCATAATCACAGAACACAACAATTATTTGACACATTGGATTAATTTAATCTGGCGTGTGACGGATCAAAAGCACTAAATAATATAAAATAAAAACAAAAGCACTAAATAAAGATAGTAATGAAAGCTATTAAGTAGTCACAAATTAACAATTTATTCTCATTGAAATTATTTCTTTAATTGCACCAAGAAATTAAAAGTAAATTATATGGAGCGTTGATGACATTTTTTTAAAAAAAAATTACGATTATTGAGCATGTCTAATCGATTAGTTATTATTCTTCGACATAGCTATTCCCACTCATTATTCATGAGCGTTTTTTGTACTATTTATTTTCTGTTGTATTACTTTTCCCCATCTGGCGCTAAGCCAACGGAGTAGACACGTGTCATTGTCTTTTGAGAAACGTCTTGGTAACTTTTAAGTTCAAACATCTATTACATTTGACTTTATTTTGTGCAACGTTAGAAATTTAATTATTTTTATTCAATTTCCGTCTCACTTTACAGTATGATTCGATTTTCCACTCAATCTGAATTTGCTTCAATAAATAGAGTTCAAGGTCATCTCCGTGTTATTCAAGGTCATGCTTCATTCGCTTTTGGCAGTCTGACAATGGATCGAAGCATTAAACCCAAGCAATCGTCTCGTCACTTCAAACGAGAATCAAGTGACGATGTCGACATCAGAGCAGGTATCCTCGTTTTTTTATGTCAGACCAGCGGAGATAATTTAAACTCTGCAGAACTTTTAACGTATATAAGCCTTCACAATATGACCGTCTTCGGCTTGCCCAAGTATCGAACTAAATATTTTCTAGTCATGAAAAAAATTGATTTCTCCCTTTCGTACAAAAACCCAGAAAAATATTCATTGAAACAGTAAGTATAATAAGAAACAGAATGGAAAATTATTTTGAAGCCTTATTATTCTTTTTTTTTCTTTGTTTGTTTATTTTGAAATATGTTGCTCTGGTGGATATTAAAAAGGCCTGACCATAGTGTTCTGCCTATTAGGCTGTCCTCTAGGCGGCTTCAAAATTTACCTTATAGGTTGAAAATAAGAACTCTCCCTTCCAATCAAAAGTGTTTGTTTCTCTTGCTCATTATTAGTTGTTTAACTTTTAGATTTCCACTCTGATAGAGTGAAAATCAGAAAAGGATATTAGTGTCACCGAAAAGAAATAAAATAAAAACTTTCTTCTTGTAGAAAATAGTTTGCATGCTTATTTTGAAGGAATTTCATATTTATAATTATATTTAGATTGTATTTTTGCTTTTAAGCATGATTGTATAAGAAACATAATATAAATATTGCATCATAATTTTTGAAATTTTCTTCAGAGATTATTGTAATTAATATAGAGAAACAATTGGCGAGAGTTTTGAAAATGTTAATAATATTGTAACATTATTAATAGTTTCAAATTTTCAAGTTATGTTATAGAGCAGCAATGGTTATTTTCGCTTTAACTGCTTTTCCTAAAACTTTCATGTGAAAAGTTACAAAAAGTATTAAACTTTTTCCATAATTCTCCTATCAAGTTGAAAATAGGTTAGATGTTTTTATTATTGATCTTTTTGTCGCTCAATGGTCACTTTTTGCACATGAGGACTCATTAGACAGGAATTTAATTTTTAAAGTTTATTTCTAAGCACTACAAACATCCATGCTCAAAGTGGGATTCGAACCCACGAACCGTTGAACCGAAGGCAATTTTTTTATTATTTTAGCTGTTTAAATTTGGTGATCTCAACAAGTTTCTGGCCATCTATTTCTGCCAGATAATGAGAATCAACACAGCATTATTATTTAGAACTACGTTCAAAAGACGTGGTCAACTACCCAACTGGGACTTTGGTTTCTTCGACCTAAACTGACCCTACAATTTTATTCCAATATTTGAAGGCTCCTACAAAAAATTTACTTAAAAGGTCCTTTCAACTTAACAATTTTTGCCTCGTTAATGGATTATTGTCGATTACATTGCATTAAGTGCTAACGGGTATTTATTTTGTGCCAACTGAAGACGTTGAAACGCAGCCAATTGGCTCGTTATTTTGAACTGTGATTTAGTGACGTGGTCAAAAACTTACTAACATTAACTTTTCTAATTCTTCACTTCAGAAGATGACCGCTAAGTGATAATTTAATATAAGCTATCTTATATTACGAAGATTTCTCACACACACAACATTCGAAGATAAAACTATATAAAAATCTTTTATTAAATACTTATTTTCTTTTATTCTAGCAAAACTATTGAAATTAACCAAATTTTCTTTTCAAATTTTAAAAAGAAATGTATATATTTGTGTAATATTTAAACGTATGAAACTTTTAATTTGCTATTAAAATTACTTTTTGTAAATATTACAAATTATGTTAATTTAGCACAGAATAAAAACATTTATCGCAAATTCATAAAAGTTATTTTATTATAATATAAGTATATATCAGAAGTCCTAAAATGTGCTTGCAAATAAATTAAATTTAGTTGTATTTTTTCAAAAAACAATTGAATATTTGATTAATTAAGAAATTATTTCATTTACAGTAAACGAGCAAAATTTTGTAAATATCAAGTTTTTCAATATATTTTAATTTATCGGATTTTTAAATATATCACGTTTTTTAGTATATCATATCTCTCATGATTTCTATAAATCATGTTTTTCAATAAATTGATTAATATTTCGTAAATATGCATACATAACAAAAATAGCAAATGTTTATATGTATTCAGTTTAACATAAAGACAATAGATGGCGCTACCTACAAAGTGGAAATAAAAAATCGTAAATAAGAAAATCAATATAATAGCCTCTCGCTTTTTTTTATACAGCCTTAAACTTTAAACATGAATAGAGCAAAATTAAAATATAATTTAATATGACCAATTATTACGCATTTTTAAAAAACTATTTTTAAATATTATTCACTCTTGACTTTCATTTTGAATGTCAAATATAAAATTATTTCTACCATCACCTAGATGGCGCTGTTTTTCAATGCCGGCTCTAATGGAGACGTGTATTCTAAACATTTACACCTTTATCGGAATACACGATAATGATGCAATGAATCTTAATCTAGAAAACTTTGCATTAATGTAATATTTATATTGAACAATAAAAATATTCTAAAGGAATCTCAATCGGTTATTTTCTCGAAGAATTCTTACGCATGAAATCTTTCTCAAAGGGTAAAGGTAATTGCAATTTAATATTCATTTATAGATTTCGGAGTTGAAATATTTGCAAAATGCATAATTTCATATTTTTTATTTTGTAAGAACTAATAGCAAATTACAATTGAAATATTATTATTCATTCAGGAAAATAATCCCATTCAAAATTTAAAAAACTGTATTAAGTATTTGCATTTTTTTGTGAGCAGATTATAACGTTTTCGCAGCCGATTCCTTCGAAATAGACATTCAATAACTTGTAAAACAAAAAATAATTAGTTATAACAATAATTAGTAGTAGTAAAAATAATTAGTTAAACAATAAATAATTAGTTATAAGGGGAGCTAAATGTGAATATTCATATTTGGAAATATGAAGAATAAATGCTTATTAAACATTGATCAATCTAATTGTATATTAGCATCAGTTTTACTTTATCATTAATTATTTCAAATTGCAAAATCCATAATACAATTCTGTTTGCATAAAAAATCAAAATCTTTCTTAGTTATTGCATTTGTTTAATTCTTTGCCTAATGTTTTCTTTCCTGCAAATACTATGTGTTTACAGAGAAATCCTTTTACAGATAATATTTTCTATATTTTGATTTAAAATAAAAGAAAAAAAAA
>JAPDSC010103814.1:0-15924 GCA_026290005.1 Latrodectus geometricus
ATATGGATTAATACGCTAATTTATTAGTTTATATCCCCTTGCACATAGAGTTGTTACACTGTAAATCTATATGTTTAAAAAATATAAGTGAAATATATTTAACAAAATATATTTGATTTATATATTCATGTCAAATATATTTAATGTTTATTTTATTCAGATATCTTCTGCGTATCTAAATTCTTATACTTTACCAAATATATAAATCGTTTTTGTAAATGTTTACTAAAAATTGTTATTGTTGACCAAAAGTTTTTATGTTTCTTAAAATGTGAAAGTAAATTTTTTCATGACTTTCTTCTGTTTCATTATTACACTAAGCAAATATATTTATTCCTTATTATATATCTATTATTTAGTCTTCCAAATAAATTTTTCTCTGAATAAAAATTTCTCAGAAATTCTAAGTAGAGACCAAGCTTGTTGATATAAATTTAAACAATTTGTGAACTTTAATTTCATTTTACTAATTTTTTTTCTGAATCAATTTTATTTTTTTTAAATATTTTCAATAACTTCAAAGTATTCTTCAACTTCATTGATTAAATGATAAATATCAAGTTCTGATATAATGAATAACAGTAGGAATAAACTAAAAAATGTTGGATATTTAAAATAAAGTTTACTATATAACAAATAATACTATGCATTTTTATTTTAATCGCTATAACTGCATTTGTATCTGTAAAACACAAGGATAGATCATCCACTTATCGGCTAAAAATAATTAGATATTCCAAAATACATTTCATACGCTCTTTTGATTTACAATTTATTGATAGTAAGGGAAAGCATTAAAAAAAGTACCTTTAACAGATGCAATTTATTCCTTATTGATGTACATTTACAGTAAAAATTTATTTAAAAATGCAAATTAATCACGAAATAAATTAATATACATGATTAAATGTATATGGTATAAGATGCTTATAAAATACTTTATAATAATAGATTAAAATAATATAATCCTTAAAAGTGACATTTATAGCTTTCAAATCATTTTATATTTTTTAGAAGCTGCATAATAATTACCCAATATTTCCGTTGTACGTCTTAGCTTAGTAACAATATAGTACATGCAAAACTGTACCAATTATTGCAAACATAGTTCTAAATTTAAATTTTTGATTTGAAAATATTGATGACATTATGACAAAAAAATTTATTTTTGCTTTATATTATCAATAAAATTTCAAAAAGGTTTCACTTATCAGAACACAATAATATAAATTGATTATTGAATCCATCGTCATTATTGAATACCTAGAGAAATATGTTCTGTTTTGTAAAAACGTTTTGTTGGATTGTTGAAACATCTAATGAGGAACCACTGTCTGTCATTCTAACTTTAAACCAATAACCTCTAAAATGGTTAAAATGTCCTGCGATTGGATCATGACAGTCTCTAAATCATAAAAGAATCAAATTTCTTCACATAAATAAAAACTTACAATGTTAACGTGTTTCAAATTCAATACTGAAAATAAAATTTTCCCAAATTTAGGAACATATTCAATTAGTTTATTTAAAAATAGATTTGATATTTTCTCTAAACTTTATTCTGACAGTGTTTTTTAAAAAGGTATATACGTTGTATTTTTGTAAATTATGTAAACAAATCTACTAGGAAAAGTGTCGTATTTTTAATACTAATAAAAAATGTAAAGGATATTATGCATGTTTAAAAAAAATAAATAATAAGATAGACATTTTAGCAACTTTAAACATATTTTACCTTACTGTGTAAATAACTTTTTATTACTTTTTTATTTCTTTCCTTGCATTCAAAAATTATTTTGCTAGAACAAATGTCTTAACAAATAGCACAAATAAGAACTAAAATTTGACGCTACTTTACTTATAAATTATCTTTCCGTTTTAAAATGTTAATTTTAGAAGCCATTCTTTCGACATTTGTAAATTTGATCACTTCTTTTCATAAGCAAACAAGCATTTTTTTCAGTAATACAGTTTGAAAAGCAAAGGCAAATAAAATATTTTATGCTTTAATTTTCTTGTCTTAAAGTAATTCAATTTTTGATTACGACATTTTAATCTTAAAAGAAAATATTTTTCAGTATTTTTTGTTTTTAATAAAAAAAATAAATATTGAAAAATAATGCAAGTAAAAAGTATGGTAAATAAGTAAATTATTAATATTTAAGTTAATAATTTATTCATCTATTAAGTAAGAAAGCATTGGAATAATAGAAGCAGGATACTTCTAAGATTCCCATTAAATTTATTTTTTAATCATTTTAAGCAATAGATATTGAGAGATTTTACTTAAGATACTGAACCTTGCTGAATCAAAGTAAATTTTTTTTTTTTTTTTTTTTTTTTTTTTTTTTATACATTTTTAAAATTGCTGTTCTGATAAAACTCAGGTTCTTAAGGTTTTATTGAGAATCTCATGTATTTTTCTTTGAAATAATAATTGCTAATAATTGTGAAAAATAAAAATAACAAGAGTGGGGATAAATATTTAATTTATTTTATATTTTTTTCTGTTTTGCTATACCCATTTGTGACTTAAATATTTTGTGAAGTATGACTTTCGTATATAGTTTTTAATAAAAATTTCATGATAAAAATACCTTTTAATGTTTTTCTGGGGACATATATCAGGTGTGGCCAAGACGTCGACCGCGAAGACATTTTAGGTAGTCCACGCGGCCATCCCAATAATGACCTCGGATATTAACAATTGAATTTATGACACAGAATAAATGAATTATTTAAAATGAAAATTTACTACAGTCTACGCTTTAAAACCCAAAACAAACTATTCAAAGATTTACGATTGAAGGCTTGCGGTTTAAAACCTAAAATGGACATGATAAGCGCGATTAAAACATTAAAAAATATAGAAAAGTATGCATCTCAATTAAGAAAATATGAAATGAGAAACTTCAAATACACGGAGGAAAAGTGCATCCATAATCTAAACCGAGACTTCGAAGATTTCGCTTAATACTTACTTGTTTTGTTTGAAGAATTTGATTCACTGACCTAATTAGGTTGAAAGAAATACTCAATTTTATGATATTTCCATTTAATGAAAATGTCAACATTGATAGAGTATCTGAAAAAATAGGACATTTAATAGATATCACATTAGTCACGGTCGAGGAACAAATTATTAAATTAAGATGCGATTTATTTCTTAAATCCAGAGCATATTTAGCTTTTTGGAAATTAATTTCTTAGGAAACGTTTCCAAATACTTACAAATTGATTTTATATTTTAAATCATACTTTGGATTGAGGTACCTTTGCGAATCTGAATCTGCTTTTTCAACCATGAACAAAAAACAAACATTGGTATTATTTAACAGATGAACATTTAATTTCGTGTTTATGCATTGCAATAAGCTCGTACCAGCCACAATTTCATAAACTTGCCACAGATATGCAGTGCCAAATTTCAACTAAACGAAGTGAATAGGATGGTCAGTTTTTGATATATGAATACTTTGATTATTTTCGTCAATAAATTTTTATTTTGTAAATATTAATATTAAGTTTTTTTAGAAAAATTACATAATTTACCATATTTTCTTGATACCGAAAATAAATAAGTACGTTAATTTAGCTCTGCCATTGGTAGACCGCCTTCGATTTTTTTAAATGTCAAGTAGACCCCGGATCCCAAAAGTTTGGCCACCCCTGACATATATAATATAAATGCTTTACTGTTAATATTTTCTATGAGTTAATTTTTTTGCAAACTTCACTTCTTTCTTTGGGATGTTAAATTTTTTACTTAATATTAAATCTGTGCAATAAATGAAAAAGTATTTTAGAAACATGCATTTAAAATACTTACAATTTATATGAAGTTAAAATTTTGCTATGTTAATAAATTCTTTATTTAAAATAAATAAAAATGTATCAACAAACAGATGAGTAAATCTTCCACATAATATTAAATGAGAGAAAGAGTAAGGAAATATCACAAATCATATTAAAAAATAAATAAATTTTTGACGTAGACTGCAAAGATTATTCATCATTTATCATTTCGTGTTATTTCTTATTACATTATGATTGCGTAATTTTGTATGGTAATATTAAAAAATATATATTTTGTCCCAAATATTTCTGATCCAATAATATAAAATATTATCATTTGCCTGCATATGAGAGTTTTCATTTGTGCTCCAATAAATAAAGTTAGTTTTCCTTTTTTTACTAAGAAAGAGAGGAAAACTAACTTGCATTTAGGTTTCTCTTGAAGAAATATTACTTATTTAGAGAGAAACATAAATTTAAATATAAGTAAAATTACTAATGCAAATATAAGTAAATAATAAAATATTCTGATATGCATACCTAAATACAATTAATATAATGTAGAAAATAGGCTGTACCTCATATTTGTTTGCAAATTGTGAAAAACATTAGTAACAATCACTTACTTATTATTGATGTTCATTGATTTTAAAACTTTCGATTGGGGTTTCCATAAAATCTGCTACTGCAAACTTTAAATTCTTAGCAGTTATAAGTAATGAATAAGCGTATTATTTCGAACAAATAGTGTATTTTCTAGCAAATGTTCAATTTTGCTCACCGTATGTTTGGGGTCGTCGTCGTGCTTACATATAAAATTCTCATCTAAACTCAATTTTTGTTTTTTGCATTTTATTTAAGATTGTTGCGGATTATATTCATATAAAGCTTATGATCCATTATGTCATCTATTAAAACTAAATTTCCTTTACCATTTGAAGCCATACAACCCGTAATCACTATTATGTTTAACTGTAGGACAGAAATTTTTGAAATATAAAGCGGTGTTCGGCTTTCTCCAAACGCTCCGACGACCATCACTTCAAAAAATGTTAAATTTATTTTCATCACTAAATATAACTTCCTTCCTAAAGTTATCTATCTTCAATTGATGAGCTTTTGCATACTGCAAACGCATTTTCTTATTTTGTAATCGTATAAATGTTTTCTTTGAAGCCACTTGACTGTTATATCCATCGTGTCTAATCACGTTTCTCAAAGTTTAAGCACTCATACTTTTGCTCATTATTCGAGAAGTTTCAGCAGATAGTTTGACTGGACTTTGTTTAGGATCAATCTTGATATCTTTCAAAATTTTCTTTTTGGCTACATCACTCAGAATACTTTTCTTTCCTCTTCCACTTTTATTTTCAAATAATCCATCGTTTTAAAACCTTTTAATGATTTTTTGGACACACGAGTGGCTTCTACCGACGATTTCAGCTATTTCACGATAAGTTTTTCCTTTCCTTAACAACCATAATATAAATTTTCTTAAATGAATACTGGTCTCTGTTTTGACCCGTTATATCAATACTGTTTTCTTAACACAATTTAGGTCTTTTAAATTCTAAATGACTTCATGACGTCAACAGCAGTTACATAATCCTTGTTTTTTATTATAAGTAACAAAAACATAAAAATCTATGTCTAAGTCAAAAATCAAAATTTAATTTGACGTTTTAGAAATTTTTCTATAAAGCATTAATATTTCTCACGGAAATAGAATGAAAAACAGGTTATGTGTGGTCGTGACCATTTTTTAATCACACTTTTATCAAGGATCAAAAGTAAACAGTTATTAGCGGTTTCAGATTTTTATTATCTATAAATCTTATTAAAATGTTGACTTTTTTGCTACAGGTAGGTAGCACTTTTCATCAATGTGAAAAGTTGTTTAATCTTCAACCTCAATTATTAAGTTCATACATTCATCCTTTTCCACATCCTAAAATTAATTAAGACACATAATTTTGTAGGGAGAATATGGCACTTAGTTATGCCCTTCACAGCTTGTGAATTGCTTGCGAAAATCATTGCGGACGAAGCTCTAGCAGTTAATTTTATGAGTCACGAAAGCAGAAAATGAGACGTCAGAGGAGTTCTCCGAGTAAGGAACATGCAGCGAGAAAAGTAGAATAATTTCGGTAAATGCTTTGACTTCCTTCCTTTACTGTTTCATTTTCCTTAGTAAAAATGCTTTATATGTAACAGAGATTAGGATGTACAATTAAAAATTTTAAAGTTTAACACAAACTCTACTCTATTTTTTATTGCAAAGCGTTTGCAAGGAGAGATGTTACTCTATTGTTGAGAGCAACAACTAAAGTGTCTAAGCAAAAATGTTTAAAATTCAATGTAAGCATTTAAAATTTCAGCTAGTTTATAATAAAATTTTATTGATAATTGACTATTTATACATTTCAAAAATAATGTTTTAATTGTTACTGATTCAGGAAGTTCAACATGTAAATTAAATTTATTATAAAACTTCAATTGATTTTCCTTTTTTTAAATTTATAAATAGGAATGTAATTATATATATATATATAATAATCAGAACTAAACTGTTATGTAAAAGGAAGTTAAAATATTTCAAAAATGTTATAAACCATAAATTTATTTTTGTGCAATGCACAATTCTATCCGGTTGATCAAAATATTGCAAAACTACGAAATACTTTTTTTAAAGATAAAAAATATTGGAAATAAAAGTTTATAAAATTTTCTTTTCAGTAAAATGTAAGTGATTATCAATTGATATTTTTAATTAATGAACAATTAATATGCTAATTAGAAATAAACTTATATAATTTATTGAAAAATAGTGATAAAACATGTAAGGAAAAGTTAAATAAAATATACGAGGGTTACTCTGAAATTTTTGAGATACGCGCAGACGAGAATTTACAGAATAAAAATAACGGTTTAATTTTAAAATACAAAGTATTTTAACATAGAAGACGATTTTTTCACTGACTTACTTCAACTTGTTTAGAGTAATAATATGAATTATATGTTTTGTTCAAAGAGTTTATTGAAAATGTATATTTATAAGAATATTGATTGTATTTTAAAAGTACCGAGGCAATAATATTTCAGGAAGCATTGCATAATTCAGTGATGGCAAATCGAGTATGCATTACTGGAAGATCGTAAATTAAAATTACCTAAAATCAACAAGTTTTAACTACAATAAAGTAAGTTTGCTTTGAATTTTTTTTTTACAGTATTTATCTACATATGTAATCTATGTATAAGCTAACACATAATTTATCTTTTAATTTCAAAGAATCTGGATGATTGTTTAAGATACTTAAAAAACTCATATTAACATTACTTTTGAGATAAATACGATGGTTACTCTGAACTTTTTGAGATATGCGCAGACGAGAATTTACACAATAAAAATAACGGTTTAATTTTAAAATACAAAGTATTTTAATGCAGAAGACGATTTTTTACGGACTTACTTCAATTTGCTTTGCGTAGAATAAATTTTAAACAGAAGAGAAAAAGGAGTTGACGCGAGAACATTTTCGCGCTATGATTTTCTACGATTTTAAAGCAGGATTAAATCAAGAAGAATGCGTTCAACGGTTGCAATTAGCATTTGGTGATGAATCTCCAGTTCTTGCTACTGTATTCAAATGGTTTAAAGAATTTAGAAGAGGTCGCAATTTTCTTCAGAATGAAGAAAACACAGGAAGGCCGCCGTCGGCAGTAATCCCTGATAATGTGTCTGCCATACGAAACATGTTAATGGTTGATAATCGCTGTACTTATCAAATGATACAGAAGGAACTTAACATTGGATCCGCAGCCATACACAAAATCATTCATGAAGAACTACATATGAAAAAAGTAGTTTGGCTTTGGGTTCCTCATAATCTAACTGAGCACCAAAAAGAGGAGCGTGTCAGAATCAGTAAAGAAACTCTTAAATTTCTAAATGATGGTGGCCACCGCATCATTTCTAAAATTGTAACAGGTGATGAAACGTACATACCGTTTTTTGACGTTCCAAGACGTCAAGAAAGCAAAGTATGGGTCTTTGAATATGATCCCCCATCGACAATGGTGAAAAAACAACGCGCACTGAAAACAGTGATGTATGCCGTTTTCTTCAGAAGTACGGGATAGCTCGAAACCATTAAGTTGGAAGGACAGAAGACAGTAACAGCAAACTGGTATATCTCTAAATGTCTTCAAGAAATTCTACAAGAACTGAATGTTAGGGGACTAATGCTTCACCATGACAATGCGTCTTCACATACAGCTGGATTAACAGTTGAGTTTCTAAAACAAAAACAATTTAAAATGATCGAACGTTTGTTGTATTCACCTAATCTAACAATGTGCGACTTTTGTTTTATCTTTAATCTAAAAAAGAACTTACGTGGACGTCGTTTTCATTCAGAAGAAGAGATTGATGGGGCTATAAATGCATTTCTTTCATCTATTTCAAGAAATGAATGATTTGAGACATTTAATCTGTTGAAAATTTTTCTACAAAAGTGCATTGATGCTTGAGGAGATATACTTACAAAATTTTAGGTGTGTTCAAAGTAATCTTTAAAAACCTAGTTGTATCTCAAAAATTGCAGAGTGACCCTCGTATTATGTTCGTAAACTGATTTTAGGTGAGAAGATGACTGAGTAGGATAACTGTCTGGAATATCAATTGAATAGGCTATTTATTGAAAAATAATTAGAATGGTGCTAAATCAAAATTTTTCTATATTAATGTGAAATATAAGCATAATGTAAGATATAAATATAATTCCAAGGATCCAGACATCTAACAATTTACATTCAAATTACAAAATATATTTTTATTTTGAAAATATTTGTCACAATTGTTCTGTTTTTCATGCAAAATGGTCTTATTGGAAATATGAAATAAAACATAATTAAAATTCCTATTTGTAATGCATACAAAAAATTCCTGTAATTTTAAGACACATATGTTTGAAGACATCGAGTGGAATACTACTTAAATGAATTTTTATCACTTTATACCCATAAACTCATCCAATCTTAAACTAACCACTACTAACTGTTAAACATATACCAAATTAAAATACTGCACCGTTTTAATGGAAATGAACTCTTTTCTTCTCAGTTAATTAAATTTTTTTAATACTCAATTAAATAACAAGAAAGTTTTATTTGAGAGTGATTCATTCAAATGTGTCAGAATTGGAAAACTGAAAGTCACTTTCGTTTCTTTAATTTTTTATGAAAAATATTAGAATATTTTAATATAATTCCAGTATAAACGTTAATATTATTTCATGAGTATTCGTATTGCTATGAACTGTATTTGTAATTATGAGAATTTCTTAGATATATTTTATGAAAAAAATTATGAATTTTTCAATTCAAAATAGACTTGGATTATTCATTTTAATCATTAATCAACTATTTATATATCAATCAAAATTTATAAATCAAGCTATTTATATAATTTAAAATATTCATTGTGATTATAAATGATTTGTTTTTAAGTTTAATTACAGTACAAATAACATTTAATCATATTATAACTAAATTATAAAATAGTCAATAAATTACAATTTAAATCAATAATGCTTTTAAACATTTATATTAAAATGTCTGTTCATTGTTAATTTACCAAACTATTTCCTAAATCTGATACTTACATTTTCTACGTAGGAAATTAAATTTTAAAATAAAATACACATTTTGAAAACATTCTCTTATTCATGACTTTTTAATAGTTAATACTAATTATTTTGAAATATTTATAAAACTAGGGAAGTGATATTATAAAATAGGAATATTAAAAAATTTATATATGTAAGTGATCACATTGCAGTTTCATAATTATAAAATAAAATATTCAAATTTGTGAAAATACTACAACAAAATTACCAATTCTATGTGAAATTTTAAACTGAGTTTTCATTCTGAATTTTACAAACTTAGGAATCATACAAATTTGCTCACGCAAAATTTAATTAAAGTTTAATACACTGAAAACAAAAAAGTTACTTTACGACATTTGACAAATATTTTTAATATTATGTCGAATAGTGGTAATAAGTAGGCTAATATATAACTTTAGCCAATATTAGAAATAAAGAATTTATAGTAACTTTTAAAATTAACACTTAGGATTGTTTGATGTATTGAAATATTGATTTTATATTTTAAATTATTACATAATTTGTTCATACAAAATGTACTTGAAGGTTTTCAAAACAAATATTTTCCAATAATCCATATCTTTCTCAAAGAAATTATTTATCCTATTATTTTTATAAAAATCATTTAATATTTTTGGGACATCATATGTACTTTGAATGTAGCCAATTTCATTTGCAAATCATTAAACAATCAAGTAATAATTCTACTTCTGTTTAATTAAATGTTTTTGAATTATTGTAAGTATATTTGAATTTTTGTATGTTTATAACATACTTATAAAGGTGACGTAGTACTTGTAAAAACATTGTTCTAACGCAACTGTACAATTTCAGTTTAGAATCTTTATTTTGAAGATTCTTGATTGAAAGTGTACAATTGTGTTTGCATTAAAAAAATAAGTTTTGCTTTAAAAAATAAAATGATCACAATTTACACGATTCTACTTAAATAAATCTTCTGTATCATAAAATGTATTATTTCATTTTTGATTATTTTTACATAAAGATTATATTTCTATTTAAATATATTTCAAATTATAGTAACTATCCTTCAAAATAATACAAATATCTTATAAAATAATATAATACAATACTATGAGGGGACTCTGCAATTTTTGAGATATAACTAGGTTTTTAAAGTTATACTTACAAAATTTTAGGAGTGTTCGAAGCAGTCTCCTCCAGCATCAATGCACTTTTGTAGACGAATTTTCCACACAGATTAAATGCCTCAAGCCATTTATTTCATCGAATAGATTGATTGATTGATTGATTGACTGACTGTGTGGGGAGACTCCGGACTGTACCATGTGGTTAACGGGTAAAGTCTTCCCCACACCTAGAGCCCCCTAGACCTCTACGAGGAGCTAAATTCTAGGAATAGATGAAAAAATTTATTTATAGCCACATCAATCTCTTCTTCTGAATGAAAACGAAGTCCACGTAAGTTCTTTTTTAGATTCAAGAATAACCAAAAGTCGCACATTGCTAGATTAGGTGAATACGGCAAATGTTTGATCATTTTAATTTGTTTTTGTTTAAGAAACTCAACTGTTAATCCATCTGTATGTGAAGATGCATTGTCATGGTGAAGCATTAGTTCCCTAACATTTGGTTTTCATAGAATTTCTGGAAGACATTTAGTGGTATACCAGTTTGCTGTTACTGTCTTCTGTCCTTCTAACATGATGGCTTTGACCAATCTCGTACTCCTGAAGAAAACGGCATACATAACTTTTTTTCAGTACGTGTTGTTTTTTTACCATTGTCGGCGTAGGTTCATCTTCAAAGACTCATACTTTGCTTCATTGACATGTTGGAACGTCCAAAAACGGTATGTACGTTTCATCATCTGTTACAATTTTAGAAATGATGCGGTTGCCACCATCATTTAGCAATTTTAGAGTTTCTTTACTGATTCTGAAACGCTCCTCTTTTTGGAGCTCAGTTTGATTATAAGGAACCCAACGGCAAACTACCTTTTTCATATTTAATTCGTCATGAATGATTTTGTGTATGGCTGCGGTTCCAATGTTAACACTAAAAATACCGAAAGGGGTCATTTGACCCATTTTCCCATTAATTTTGCCGAATAAAAAAAAATCCCCGGTATGTTTAGTGTTAAGTTCCTTCTGTATCATTTGATAAGTACAGCCATTATCATCCATTTACATTTTTCGTATGGCAGACATATTATCCGGGATTACTGCCGACGGCGGCCCTCCTTTATGTTCTTCATCCTTAAGAAAATTGCAACCTCTTCTGAATTCTCTAAACCATCTGAATACAGTAGCACGAGCTGGAGATTTATCACCAAATGATAATTGCAACCGTTTAATGCATTCTTCTTGATTTATTCCTGCTTTAAATCGTAGAAAATCATAGCGCGAATATATTCTCGCATCAACTCTACCTTCTCTTCTGTTTAAAATTCTCTCTACGCTAAACAAGTTGAAGAAGTCAGTAAAAATTCGTCTTCTGTGTTAAAATACTTTGTATTTTAAAGTTAAACCGTTATTTTTATTTTGTAAATTCTCGTCAGCACGTATCTCAAAAATTTCAGAGTAACCCTCGTATTAAAACTTCAAGCAATTGAACAAGTTAAATTTTAAATTTTCACATAAAAATGTGTGTTACTTTAAACACTAAAATGATTATATATGATTTCAATATATTTTTTTTTATTATGAGAAAAGAGAAAAATTATATTAATGTATTTAAATGACTTATTAAATAATGTAAAAAATATAGTTTCAAAAAATTTATTTTGAAAAAAATAATGGGTAAATGTCGATCATTCGACAATATCTTTCATTTGTTCTGCTTAGGGTAGTTATAAAATAAAATGAATTAAACACAAAAACTATTACTTGCAATTTGCTTCTTATTTCTAATTTATGCAAGAACATTTAGGAATTTATTCATCAAAATATAAACAACAGAAACATATTTTACATGCCATAAAAACAATAAAAATATATCAATGTCAAATGATGAAGGGTAAAGTCTCAAATTTTATCATTTCGAAGAATTCTTTTGAATTTTATACTTGAAAGCAAATGAGAATTTCAATTTACGATGGTTTAATAAATGCCTTGCAAATAAGAAACGACACGTGCGCCTGCGGGACACGCCTCTCTTCTAAACTTTATCGGAGCAAAGCCAGTGAATTCCGAAGCAACATTCTTATCAAATCTTCTACTTATGCTACGAAGAAAATTATCTGAATTAACCCACACTCAATTTAATTAACCCACACTCAGCTAGTGTAACATCTTAAAACGTTTTAGTGCAAAATGATAGAATTTATTGATTTTTTTTATTATTTAATTAAATGCAGTGAATTGAAACTTTTTGATAAATTTTAAAAATAGTTTTTAAAATAGTGTGTTTCCTTATTTGATAAAATTTTCAATCCACTTAAAGTTTACTTTATAGTATTTCCAATATATATTAGTTTTTGTTTCTATTAGTTTGGGGAAAAAGTAATCCATTATTTTTTAGGTAGACGTCTGTAGTGATCGATATCTCGTCAGGTATATATCAAACAATTTCAGATTTATGCTCGTTGGGAAGGTGACATTTGACACTAAAATATACTCTTGCGGTTTTTTGTTTGATTAATTCATTTACGAGTACAAGGTTTTAAAAATGGAAGACAACAAACCGGAAATTTCGATACATTTTTGTTTTTCTCTTGTAACGGCGAAAAAGATAGCTGGGTGGCTAAAACTGTGAAAGGTGTTTATCGTCCTATATAAGACTGTAACAACCAGTTACGCTCAATTTTGGTGTCGTCGATTCCGTTCGGGTATTTTTGATGTTAGAGATGCACCTCGCATGTGGATACTTCATCGTTGAAAATGTCTATAAAATATCGAAAATGATCGAAGTTAATTGCTTGTCAGCAGTCGTAACGCGCAAGACCTAAAAAAATCTACATGAAAGCTGTTTTAAACCATTTTACAAAGTGAATCCAAAAGAAATTACATAAAATTCACTTAAAAATAATGGATTTCTTTTTCCCCAAACTAATATATATTAAATATTCACCCAAGTTTCACCAGTAACTAAATTTTTAGTGTACTAAATATATACTATTGCTTCATATTTCTTTTTAAAACTTAAATGAAAATGTTAAATAATGTATTAGTTATTAATAATTTTGTTCATTTTAAACAATTTAAAATAATAATAAAATTCTTGAAATACACTGTCTAACAATAAGTATCTGGACACCTGTGATAGAAAAATAAATTTATCCAAAATCAATAGCTGATAGACCCTCGACGAGAGGCAATTACAGCTTGAACCCTAAGGAAAATACTTTCTACAAGTCTTTGTATTACAGCTAGTGGTATTGTCTTCAACTCGGCTTGAAGTAGACATACAAGTTCTTTCACAAATTTTGGACGGCCCCTTAATTCTGCAATCCAATTCGTCCCAGAGGTTCCCGATAGGATTCAGTCCAGTTCCTTCGATGAACTCCATTGGCAGCATACCAAGCCTTTATTAACCTTGAAATATGACAACTGGCATTTTCACCCTTAAAGTAACAGGTGCCCAACAAGTAAAACTGCCACAACGTAGGAAGCATATTGACATCCAAAATGGTGCAGTAGGCATCAGTGTTGAACTTACCATGAATGGGCACCAAGGCCCCAGTCTCCACACCCTCAGTCCACAATTCCACCTTCGCTGAACATAACTGTTGGCACAATGCATTCTGGCAGGAGATGTTTGCCAGGAAGACGCTAGACCCTGCCATCCGAACGGTAAAGAGTGAACCTTGATTCGCCGCTCCAGAGAACCAGTTTCCACTGATCTACGGTCCAATTCGGATGTGTTTTGCATCGCATTAACGAGCAGCACGGTTGTACTTTGTGATAAAAGGCTTATGGGCAGAAGCACGATCATGAAAACCAAACAGATGTTATTCCTTACCAATGGTATTCATTGAAACAATATTCCCGGATACCTGTTGAAGCTCCTCGCGGATGAGGGTCATATGTTGTGTGTGGCTCTCTCGAATTTCTCTGGACAGCACTCGTATCTATCTCCCAGTTTCGTTGGTATGCCGATTCAGGGCACATTCCGACAATCACCGCTCACCTTCCACTCATTAATCACATAGCCCACTGTAGATTTAGGGTTCTTCATATCTCTAGATATGTCTCTTAAGGATTGACCGCATTGAGATACCCGATAACTATATCTTCCTTGAAATCAGAGAGCTTCGAACTGCATAGTATCTTGCATGCGACTAATGCCGATGCATTTTCATACACGATATATACCGGGGAAGGCCGTGACGAAGATCAGGACCACTGATAACGTCATTTGCATAGGTGTCCATATACTTATTCGTAGACAATGTACTATATTGCTGAAGTAAAATGATTGATAAATTAGTTGGTGGACATCAAATTTAAAAATATTTGATATTTTAACAGGTGATAATTACTTTTCTCATTGGTATTTTCCATATATTACTTATTATTTTCCTAAAATTGGGGAAACATTTCGTATAAAACCACTTTCAAATCGTTGTAAGCATACAATCAAATTTTAATTCTATTCTGGGTTTTATTTAGTAAACTTTTATAACGCAAGTTATTTAAAATTAATAATTTATTAAATTTTAGGTCTAAATGTATTTTTTATGTGTGTGCTACTTTTAAGTCATGTAATCAAATTTTAAAATATTTTCTCTTGGATATTTTCACTCCCCCCCCCTTTCGTGTGCTTGCACCCTTCTAACAGGGTGTGCTCCACAGGTTGTAAATTCGTGACAAGTGATTCGCAAACTGTCAATTCAACGAATTTTTGAAACAATCATATGTAAAAAAAACAGCATGATCGAATTCCTTTATCGCTATAAAATAAATATTAATTTTTAAAAAAATGAGCTTATCTTATTTTAGATATCATTTCACTTGATACTACTATTTCATAATTTCTCGGGATTAAAATTTAACAATTGACAGTATTGATTTTAATTTATTATATTACTTATTATAATAGTATTATGTTGACTTTAATTTATTATATTGACTTCATTTATTTATTGCTTTTTGAAAATACAAATAAGTATTTTCTTTGATATTCACTGTGATGTTGAATGTAATTTTCATTTTACAAAAGAAATTTATGAATTTTATGTAATTTCTATAAAAATTATGCTCATATTTATTAAAAAGCATTTTATTATATTTAAATTATATGTTTTGTTCATATAGTTTATTGAAAATGTATATTTATAAGAACATTGATTGTATTTTAAACTAACTGAGGCAATAATATTCCAGGAAGCATTGCATAATTCAGTGATGGCAAATCGAGTATGCATTACTGGAAGATCGTAAATTAAAATTACCTAAAATCAACAAGATTTAACTACAATAAAGTAAGTTTATTTTGATATATATATATATATATATATATATATATATATATA
>JAPDSC010103827.1:249-35479 GCA_026290005.1 Latrodectus geometricus
TATATATATATATATAATTAAGCTTTAAATTAATACTTTATTTTGTTAATTAAAAACACAATTGATTTGATTCAATCTAATTATATTTATTTATGAAAAAAAACTTATATGAAACAATAAGTTCACAGAAAACAAACATAGAACTTACAAATTACACAAAGTTTCATACTTTACATAATTATATATATTTTATAAATTGATAATGATTAAAAAACTTCCTTCATTCGAATATTTCTAAATCTACAGTAATATTCTTACGTTTAAATTTAAGGTATCAAATTCATTATTAAGAATTTGATTTCTTGAAAATACTTTATGTTATACGTAATTACTTTAAAGAATTTGTTTTTAGACTAATGTTTAATGAATTTCTCACCATTTTTTGGAAAAAGACTCATTGTTTTCAAATCATAAAACTTAACTAAGTGAAGATAAATATATTTTTGAATGTATTATATTAACTTACATTACCTCAGAAGCAATTAATTAGTATAAATGAAGCTCAAGTAAATTTCATTTTTATAATATTTTTAAATTTATTGATATTAAAAGTCATATTTCAAAGTCTAAAAGCAATAAAAAACTAAATAATAATTAATAAAAGTCTGTTTAATATTTGAATAATATGCCGAATAGGTCTACAAAATAATGAACAAATAAATTAATATAAATATTTGTATTTTAGAAATACGAGCGCATTATTATTTTTGTTATCAGTGTTATAATGCACATGGAATTTTTTATGATTTATATTTTACGTGCCTATGACATATATATAAATAAATTCACATTTAGTCATATGCAAATATATAAATATTCCTTAAACAAATTAAATAATTGACTTTGTATCTCTAATTTTTTAATATAGTTAATAAATATGTATGCATTTAATCAGAAAGAAAAAGATATATTTCAAATGAAAATAAAACATTTAATAAATATTACATTAAATTTTTCTTCAAAAATACATATCATAATTAACTTGACATTTGATTAAATAAAGAAAAATATAATATGAAACAGTAATGATTAATATTGTATAATGTATTCAATATAGCATTCAGAATTTAAATTTTAATTAAATTTCATTGAATAATTTTACTGATTTTTTTCTCAGTTTATTAAAACATATTTTTATATTAAATGAGGCGAATAAATGTAATATATTTTTCATCTTTACTAGTGCAATTTCCGAAAAAATGAAGTTATTGCTTAATAATGTTCACTTCAACAACATAGATTTACAAAATAAATAACACGTTTACCATTTTAGACAGTTGAAAATGAATAAATCATTTATTTGGAAACTTTTTTCACCTCAATTTTTTTAAAAAATTTATCATTCTTTGTAAAATTTTCTTTTGCCAAATGTTTTACATAAATATACTGGAAATAAATTATTGCTAACATATTCAGTTATAAATAAATTGTTCATGCAGTATATATATTATAAACACATTCATAACATACAAAGTAATAGCCTGTAAAGTTCCCCATAACCAATGATTCCTGCAAATGAAATAGGTTTTGATAGAAAATAATTGAAACAGGCAAGTGCAACAATAGAATACTCTCTATTAAAATTAGAATATCCACATAAAATGTGATATTGCATTTCCCTTGTTAAAGAAAGCATTTCGCAAGCTCCAAAGATAGAAAACAACTAGTTGATTTAACATTATAGAAATGTTTATTAATTATCATTTAAATTATAATCATTTCAACAAGACATAAGATAGTATTATATTGAATGGCTACGCTTATCATCATTCTGATATCGGCAACCATTCGATACAATATTCAAAAGTTGCATGATACTAATGATAATAAAGAATATAACTAGGTGACAAGGATTTACCAAGAATGTGTATATAGTCATTTTATTGTTGTTATTGTTACTTATAACTTTGTTGTTGTTGTTATTGTTACTTGGAGAAACCAAGCTCACCGGTCTGGGATTAGGCGAACGAAGTCAGAAATAACACCTTTCCGCTTAGGTTTCTGATTCTCAACTTGTGGAGTGTGACCCATTAAGGGGATTCGAGGACAGTAAAGGGAGGACGCAAGAACATCCAAGAGAAAATATTTAAAAATATGATAAACTGTCTGAAAGAAAACACACGCATACAAAACAAAACACATTTCGACATAATGATTAATAGTTAACTTATTAAAACAGCTTATATAATGTAAAAGTTATTTCAATTAAAAAAATTAATAATCTTACTTGATAAGCCTGAGACTTTCTTGAGCCTGTTTGGCAAAGCAAGATTTTCGAAGGAAAGCTTTAAATTGTAAATAGACACTCTCAGTTCTTTTTCCATATAAAGCTCAAATTTATATTTTGTCTTCAGAGGAACCAACTCAGATAATTCAGTATCACAATAATAGGATGTTGAAGATGGAAAAAAAATACGAAATGTGTCTTTGTTTTTAGAGCAGAAAACTCATAATATACTCCTGTATAATTTATTACTAAATTGCCATATATTATTTATTACTAAATTGTCTTTTGCCTTCATCACTCGTTGTCAAGTCTATGAGGATTACATCTTCAGCAATTGAGAACTATTCGGAGGTATTATGAAATGAATCCTTAACCAAGTCCTAATTTGATATCACTTTGTCAACAGCAATAAAATACTTAAAATTTTTTGACAATATATTTAAATGATTTTCAATGGTTACAAAAACAACACAGAATGGTATTCAGAATTGAAGGTTTTAGTACAATCATCCGTATCCGAAAACATTGTTATTTTTTTTTCTGTAAATCTCAGTTACACAATTCTAATTTTGTACAAAAAACATTATCTCTCGCATCCAATATGTACATTCGATCCTTGAAATTGCAGATTCATGTTAATCAATTTCTCGAATCTGTCGACCAAGAAGCTCAATTCTATCACAATAAATCATCACAAAAATTCTTTTCTTATACTGGTTTTTTACTTCTTGGAAAATAGCAATTTTTTATCTTAATTCATAAGCATATTGCAAAATTTTTGTACATGATAACCATCTTGGTTAGCAGCATAATGTTATCACTGAATGTACCACCCCCCTTGTCTTACAGAATGTGGAAAAATTATTAAATTCAGGGTTTTCCTTTTTATATTATTTATTTAATAATCATAATTACAGGATATTCACACCAGGACTCATTTTCCTGGAAGCTTGAGTATCTACGTGGATTATGCAATGTGTCCAGATACACTGTGGTGATTACATGTTAACGCTGAATGTACCACTCCCTTGTCTTTACAGAATGTGGAAAAATTATTGAATTCAGGGTTTCCCTTTTTATATTATTTATTTAATAACCTAAATTACAGGATATTCACACCAGGACTCATTTTCCTGGAAGCTTGAGTATCTCCGTGGATTATGCAATGTGTCCAGATACACTGTGGTGATTTTTATTATACAATTGCTTGTAAACTTTGGAACATTTTGGACATTGAACGAGAACCGTTGGAGCAGAGTCCGGCAATTTTTCCAGTCAATGGTTGCCTCACTTATAAAATACTTTAAAATAGCAGTCGATGGGAGTGCTGTTTCTTTGAGTTCAATCAGTTTGCAGGAAAGAAGTCTTCTACTAATGGCATACCATCACAAAATAGAAGATAAGTAATTAAATAAGTAGCTTTATTACTATGTGTTGCCATATTATCAAGCTACATTGAAAAAAATTGCCATGCAACTTAGAGATAATCTGACACTACATCCTCATTTATTTCACCATTGTAATGGGCAATAGAATCATTTGAAAAGGATATGGGCAGCAATTGCTTTGCAAAATTATCTCCAAAAGAAGTTTCTGCAATCTCAATTGTTACTAAAAAATACGCCTTTCATGAATGGCGTGAGGCTATTTACATCTGGTTATTTTATATGAAAATTTAAAAGATGCAACATTAAAACTTTTTCATTGATAAATAAATCTTTTTAAAAATGTTTTTTTGCATTTCATATGATTATAATTCGAAGATTTTTCTGAGTTAGTTAATGTACTCACTATGAAGTATTTCAAAAAGCAGTTTAATTGTATTAGGTTTCATGTGCCTGATGCAAACATTTTGAGCAAATGATAAACTGTAAATTTTTTTCTCCATTCACTTCAGAGAGTACTCGCAAGCACAAAAATTTAAATATATTTCAGAATATTGTCATGATTCCTTTTTCTGAACCACGGTTGTCTGATGCTTGATTATCGTTTAATTCTCGCTTACGACTGCTTAAAATTGTATCCATAACTCTGCAAAAATTTGATACCATGATTATTTAATGCGGTGAATCGCAATTAACAGGTAAACATATATGGCATGTACATTCACGATAAATCATATAGTGATAGAAGAATTGACTTGAATGAAACTAGGGGTGTTGATCATTTTCCGTCTTCTTAGTGAAATAAAATGATCTTATCTGCACACAATAGAAACGGTATCTCGCAGACATATCAGAAGTTTTGAAAAATTCGAGAAACCACAAGAATATCCAACAGGAATTTAATTTACGAGCAATAAAATCGTCCTTGTTTTTGCAAAGCAGAGGATCTGTGTTTCCAAATGTCAATAAATTTTTATTTTCATATTAATTCCTATGGTTTAATATTAAAGTCCTTGTATAGATTTAGAGCAAAACTTAAAATATAATATTATATACATTTTATGCTGGGAGAGAAGCATGATGAAATTTATGATTGAAAATCTGCTTGCAAATACTGAATGGTAGATTAACTCAAGCTTAAACCAGTGGCAATATTACGGAATGATAATTCACACTCAGGAAGGACAATGATACTGGTTGGAAAGTATTCCCCCACTTGCTAATAAGGAGATCTTATTCGATGCATAATACGATAATCTATGGAAACTGTGAGCTTTCAATACTATTTTCGAATCAGAAATACGTTCCATAGCTTTCCTTTTAAGCAACACTATTGATATCACTTTCCCATTTGCGACTTTCAAATGTGATGAAATGATTATCATTTGCAGATTACAGCTTTTTACCTTTCTCGTGATTTGGCATTCATAAAATCACTCTTTCTGATGCTCCCTATTCAAAGACTTGTTGTGTATTTAAATAACTTTATCTTCATAATGCATTCTGTACTTTAAAAATGCTTCTTCACTATGCAAACACAAGTACAATGAAACTATTTAATCTGAAAATTTGATTGTTCCCAATTTTTAAAATTTTAATCATATTTGATTACGCTAAACTTCATATCTAATCTTATAGTTTAATATGATTTGTTTAGGATTGTTTTAAAATTCAAAATCAAATAAGTTTTGTATTAGTTCTTATTGAAAATTAATCATGTTGTCTTTAATTGAAATCACGTGCTATTCCAAGAAATTAAAAGATGGAAATAACAGTGATAAGTCGATCATTAAAATACAAACAATTTATTAAATAGATAAAAGGTTCTATTGAGCATGTAAATGCAATATCGCAATAAGCAAAATTTATGTGTTGCCTTCAATATAGGAGAAATTGTAGTTCTTGTAAGCAGAAACATTAAAATGGTCTGCTTACAAGAATCATACAGAATGCATGCAAAAATACTCTAAGATCATTGAAGCATGTAAAATGGTCTTACAAAGAATCATATAGAAAATGTTCCAAACGTTAGATAAAACTTGGTGTCAGAATGATTTAATTTACGGCTAGAGAGTGAGAATGCGACCTATATTAGTGATTGTGTTAATAAATGATGAACATACTTTGTATTGTAACTTTCAGATACTTAATAAAAATTCTTGAAATTGTATATCATTATTTTTATGAATTTTATATTAAAAATTTTTTTTCTCTGATATTACAGTCCTGTCTAGTCTTTATATGAGAGAAATAAAAGATTGACTTTTATTTTATAAGCAATTTAAATGGACTAAAACTCCAAAATATTTTGCAGGAGGT
The DNA here is from genome assembly GCA_026290005.1 of Latrodectus geometricus. Taxonomy (NCBI): domain Eukaryota; kingdom Metazoa; phylum Arthropoda; class Arachnida; order Araneae; family Theridiidae; genus Latrodectus; species Latrodectus geometricus. The sequence continues at coordinate 6,181 of JAPDSC010103827.1, forward strand.
TCGTAACCAACTTTTCAAAGAGTTTTCAGATAAGAAAAGAGAAATAAACGTTCAACTTACAAACATGATTCAATATACGCATTTCTGTGAAATTTCAAAGTCATATCTAAATAAAGAAAAACTAAATTAACATTTCGAAATATTGGTTTTTTAGTCGAAATGATCTAAACCAGGCTATAAAGATGAAATCATCCTAATTAGTAGAAACATTGTTATGAAGGAATTAAAATGAATAAGAAAATTACAATTATAATCCATTAAATAAAATTATCATTTTTATTATTTTTCAATGAATTTCATATTTTATTATGAGCTGCAGATAAGTTTTGAGTGGATACTTCATTTATATTTTTTGTTATTGATTTTATACACGATAATTCATAAAACTCGGATCTGTTTTTCGATATAATAATAAATAAATAATCTCTTTTCTAATGTACATCATTTATATTAATTTGTGTAATTTATGCAAAAATGTGTAATAGTAACTATTTAAAAATAGATTATATGTGGTATAAATACTCTTATAAGTGGAAAGAATATGAATTTTGTTCTTAAGAAATAATTAAACGTTATTTTTTTCTATTCAGAATTTTTTATATCAAGCTGTCAAAAGTTTTATTACTTTTAAGTAAAAATAATATCATATTATGTAATAAAATTTTTCACTACAACGTGTTTAATTTTAACTAACTAAAAAAATTTAATTTTGAATATATAATTATCTTATTTTTAAATGTTTATGAAATTTATATGTGAGTTAAAATATTCTATTTATCCTGCTTTAGTGAAAAATATCAGTAATATATATATGGGAATTTTGGAAAAATGAGCCTTTCAATATTTTTGAGTTAATTTAAGAATATTTTACATCAATTTTAGGAACATAAGTGCTTAAAAAATTTCTTTCAGAGGAAGAAAAATATATGTACTTTAAAAACATTTTAAAAATATTTAAATAACAAGAACAGTGTACAACATTGTTAATAAGTTACCTTATTTTCGTTGTAGAATATTATTTTAAGAGGAATTCATAATGAAATTTAACGAATGTAATCAAAATCCTATTTGTATCAAAATATAATAATATTAAAATAAATTGAAAAACTGATACTTATTTAAATGATATATCAAATATTTTTCAAATTATTTATTAATTTTTATTTTACAAAAAACATTCTTTTATCATTTAAAGTGATATATAAACACAAAACATTAAAACTTCCCAAAAATTTAAATATATAAATTAACTTTGTAAAATTTAAACTTTAACCTTAACTTTAACTTTGTAAAAACTTTGTGAAAATTTAAACTTTAACTTGGTAAAATTTTCTTATATATTATGTGCCGTTTAGTCAATATATATTTTATGTTGAAATTAAATTGATTTTCATGATAAATATAAGTAAGCATTATATTTTTCTTTGAAATTTAAAAATTTTTTAATGATTTATCAATATATAAAAGTGTGCGTGACATGATGAAGTTATATCAATAAAGTGAGTTTTTAGTGACATTAATATGACAAAATAAAATAGAAGATATTAATATCTGATAAAAGAATATTTTAGGAAAACTCAATAAAAGTAACAATGAGCATTAAAAACTCAATAGTTGATGTATTGCTTTGGATATTATTCTGTTGTATTTATATTAACTTAATCAATGATGATCCAATGAATAAAAGGGCACATTTACTATTATACATTAACTTTCTTTTTTCAACACTAAAACACCTGCTATACTTGAAGTTACAATAAACATTTTCTTATTACATTAAATAATGGAATAAACAGAATTATATCTATAATTCCCATCAATATTCAAGAAACATAAGGCAAACAATGGAAATGATTGATATTAATAGCTAGGGATTCAATATGCGATTCCGTCATGCAAGTGTTACTCATTGCTTTTTCAAGGAAATGTGATTACATCTCCACTGATTATTCTTCTGCAAGTAGCAAAAATAACGGAGAATCCATTAAGCAGTAGAAACATATGTGTGCCCATACATTAATATTTACTTTCATTTGCTTTTGTAAACAATGTTTCCTGAAACTGATTAGTTTTGTTTCATTTTTATTAATATCATCTAATCCAGTATTGTAAATGATATTTCAATCAATGATCATAAATCATAGAAGCCAGGATAAAATTAATCTCCTAAACAAAATGAAATGATATTTCCATGATTCTTATGAAATCAATATTTTAATTTTAATTTGAGTTTACCTGTTACCAAAAATAATAGCCGTCATTCTAAAATGTATGACATTTAAAGGGTGTGTAATTGAAAAGGTTAAAATATTTGCAAAAAATGATTGGTTTTAAATTGCAAATTTTATTTATGCAAATAAAATTAAATCAGTTTATAAATTTTACAGTATTCATCCCATCACCCAGTAAAAAGGAAACTAAAATTACTCTCTATATTATCAAGGTACTCATAAGGTGACAGTAAAAAAATTTGAATTTGTGTGTGTCATTAAAGAAAGGAATTTTTTAAATTTCTTGCATAAAATTTTTATTAATTTCCTACATAATTTTTTAACTTCATGCAAAAAATTTAAAATTTTTATACTTTTATATAAAATTACCATATAAAATATATAATAGAAGTATTTTAAGACTTAATAAATTACTATGCATTAATAAGATATTCGAAGATTGTATGATATTCATAAAATATTGAAATAACATACAACAATATAAGTAAATTATTATGTTTTAAATTAATTTCGAAAATTAAATTAAAGAAAGTTTAAAAGATAAGTTTAGAAAAAATGTCTTCAAAGTTTCAAATATAACGTTGGGTACTTATTGGAATAATTACCTGAAATAAGAATATGAATTACCCAGATAAAGTTTTCGCAGATATTGTCGTGTATTTGCTGATGGATTGATCATGGATTAATCTTGATCCTTGTTTCTATTCAAGATAATATGCAATATAGTTGAAGATTAGAAGGGATACTTGTAGCTCAATTTTCCAAAAGTATGATTGGTATTTGCTTATAAGGAAATTTGTCTTCTACAGAGAATTGCAAATAAAAGCTCTGAATTAAGTTATACTTATATGATAAGAAGTATAATATTTATTAAATTAATATTTTGTGTAAAAGAAACATTTAATTATTTTAGAAAATATAATCATAAAATACATTTTTTTACTGGAGGAATTTGAATGTGGATAACTGATTGCAAAATTTGGAAAGTTTTAATATGTTTGCAATGATTATCATTTATTATAAAATAAGTAATGCTACTTGTTTAATTTAATTGATTAATTTCTATTATTTCCTTTTATATTTAAAATATTTAATGATAACAAAAAACTTATCTTTCTAGTGTTTATTTCGAACATTTAGTTAAAATTGAATAAAAATTTACTCCTTATTTCTGAAAGGAATTAGTTAAAGTTTTTGATTAAAAATAATTTTCTCCTTCTTCAATGCACTGAAATTTTCATGTGCAGGCTCTATTAAAGATACCGTATTAGTAAAACGTTAAAATATTGTTTATGTATTGAATTTAAGATTTGTTTACATAATGTTCAAGCAAGGTTATCAATAAGTTAAAAAATATTCCAGTTTCTCAATCTGTTTTATTTCTTACCAATGAGATGTTTCATCAATCAAGGTTACATAGTAGATAAGTACTTTCATTAGAAGTGTAAATTTAATTAGTCTTTTAATCTTAATCATGAAAATTAGATTGTTTTTTTAAAATTAAATCTTGTAAATAAAAACCCTGAAATTAAATATCAAAATGTCATCATTATCATATTTTGTATTGTATTATTTATTCTCTGCAAATAGAATAAACTGTGAATATATTTTTTAATAAATGCAAAAGAGAATAACTTATAATTCTCTTTTGCTGTCTAACTTCCATAAATTATATTTTGCGTTATTAAAATTGAACAGAATAAGTCAGAAATCACAAGTAAAGAAGAATTACTTTTTGTATTTTCTATTAAATTCTGAAATGTTTTCGTAAATAGATTTTCAGTGCAAAAATATGAAAAAATTCATTTTATACGATTTAATTTGAATATTTTTTCTTCGTGATAAGAAAATGTGTATTTTTAAAAGCATTATGATAAATCAGATACATTTTATTTTTTGCAGTGTGCATAAATAAATATTATTATGAGCATTGATGTTTTCTTTTATAAATTTTAATCTCAAATAAATTGTCAATAAAGAATAAAAATATATAAAAAAATGAATTACATTTGTTATTCTCAAGTTTATAAAATTTTACTGAAAATGATTTTAGAATAGATAAATATCAGCTAATCATTTGTGTGACAGACAGATTGATTATTGTAATCTCTGAGAGAGAAATATATGCATTTTCAGAAACAATGGTAAATCTGATAAAATTTAGGATAAATTAATTTTTTAATGAATGTTGAAGAATCTCTTATTTTTTAATTATTGATTCAGAATAAAATCATTTTTAACATGTAGCCACACAGTCTCAAAATTAAACAATGTTAAAATAAATTTGATTTCATTAATATTTATTTAACAATTCAATACAATTTTTCTTATTTAAAATACATTTATTTAAAGTACTTTATGCCCTTCAAAATATTAAAATGTGCTTACAATCTACAAAAAGAAAATCAAGAAAAGAAGTACAAAAAGAAAATCTCTACTTCCAATGGGATGAAAAAAAAGTAATTATATCCTTCAACCTTTTCACATAAAATTACAATTAAAAAAAAAAAATTAAAATTGCTATTTAATTGAAAAAATTTAAAGCACTCTTTAAATTTAGGTTTATTTAAAATATAATAAATAAAAAAAATGAAAACATAAGAATACATTTTTATTCGACAAAAAATAATATTGACTCCAAATTAGTATTAAATCATTCTAATAAGTGTACATTAGAATACAAATTGCTTCTGTTGATTAGACTTCACAGTGAATGTTTTTGTCCAATATTTTCTGGAGAAGCGACATAAATAATAGTTTGAAAAAATGGAAAACAATTTTCAGTAAAGTAAAACTAATTTATAATAACTTATTTCTATCTCTTATTTTAATAAATACTGTAAGCATCTTTGACACATAAGTGTGAAGGAATTTTTTTATTCTGTAAATCTCTATCATTTAAACTTAAAATTTAGTACTTACTCAGCAAAAGCTGATATAGAAGACAGATTTATTAATAATGTGATTTATTATCCTATTCTAATAAGCTTATTTTTTTACACATTTTAACACTTTTTTAGAATTTTTTATACTTTACAAATTTGTGTTAGTATAAAATTTTTTATAAATTTGTGTTAGTATTTTCCAATTTATTTAATTTATTATTTAAACATAATGACTTTAAATAGTGACAGTAAAAAATATATTATTAGAAGAAATTGCAGGAAGTCACACAATAACGGTATATTAAAACATAAAATAGATTAAAATATAAAGTAGAACTGTAAATTAAGAAGCAGGGAATTATTATTGGATGAAAATGTTACATCAAAAATTTTATAAGTTTGTTGCAGGAGATGGATATATAGCATGGATTTTGTATTTTATTTAAAATTTAATTTTTGGTGAAGCTTGTTCTTTTTTGGACCTTTTCATGAGAAAATTTCATCAGAACAAGAATGTGGTTTCTATCTATCTATTTATTTCTCTTTATATAATGAATTATTAAAACTCAGAATGAGACTGTCTTCTTAATAAACATGGAACATTGCATTTTCTAGCATATTTTTTTAAAGAGGATTGATTCATTTAAATTAAAGAAGGATAGATTTATTAAAAATATTACGCTTCTCATCACTTTTGTTACGATTTAGATTGATTTGAGCAAAAAAATAATAGAATAAATTAATAAAAATACTTGGTAAGAAGTATAAAGCTAATTTCTAACGAAAATGTACAATATGAGTTACTCAATTTTTTTGATGTTATAAATCATTTTAATGTAACTTTACTATAATGTAGTGCAATCTATTTTTTGTTGTTATTTTTTTTAATTATAATGATATCGTAAAAAATATGTATTGATTATACGAATCAATTTTTAAAATAATACATAAAAAATACATAATAAATGAAAAATTCTTTCTTTAATCAAATTGCTGTCTGAATTTTGAATTAGAAATCTAAATTAATTTTAGTAAATCTTTGTTCATATAATTTGTATTGGGTATATAAGTAAAGTTGATAACACACAAATTTTTTAAGAGACAAGAGTCAGGAAAAATGAAGTACCAGTAACTTCATTTGGAAATTATTTGAGCTTTACATTCGTAATGTTTTATCATTTTTTCAACTTAAACTGTACAAATTTTTCAATAAACTATAAAATAAACAATACATTTTTCTTTTGAAAATTTGACTTGTTGACTATATTAGAATAACTTATAATGTGTGTAGAAAAATGAATTGATTTTGAAATTTGAATTGATCTTACCAATTAAGCAATTTTCACACGCTTGCTTTTTAAAACTAATTTCCTGCCAATTTAAATTAATTCTAAGAAGTTTTACGAGTATTTCCTGCCTTGATGCTATGATGTGCTTGTATTGAAATTGCTGCTTTTCTTTACCTAAGTATGACTTAGGCAAATGTATGATAATTTGAATTAATAAACATGCTTTATATTTAGAAAATTCACAAAAATCTTTAATATTATTTTTTTAATTCCAATTAATCAAAACAAGATTAAAGTGAAAATTTTTGAACAAAACTTTGCCAAATTGTGAGTGTGTTTTCTTATTTTTTATCAAATTTTTAGTTTTGCAGCAAAATGTTATTTTTTTGGGCAATCTGAATAAATATAGTTTCTTCCAGGAATATTTATATTTGATTGTTATGGAAAAAAGATAAATATACTAGATTCATGTAAATAGAAGTATCCTATGAAAATTTTAAGATTACATAAAATAATTTTTGTAATTTGATTGCGTGTGCTATTCTATCATAAATTTATAATTAATATGACACATTGTTAACATTGCATTAAAATATTAACAATACATTATCTTTATTTTACTTACTTTATTTGTAAATAAACATTATACCAAATTGGTGAGATCACGTGGTTTATAGTAAAAATTTTATTTTCTTATAGAAATGTGTAAAAGTTTTTTAATATTTTTTTTATTTAGAACCATGTAAGGATACTTTTCCTAATTATTTTCGATGGGTATAAATCAAGCCTTAATGAAATTAAAACTCAATCTAAATACCTGAAATATCCGTTTGATTATGTATCTGGGAAATTTTATAAAAAAAAGCAAACATGTGTGATCAAATAGCTGTTCTGTCGTAGTGTAAACGATATAACAGGAGCCGGTGAGGAAACGCATGTTTCATAGTACAGTGAATTCCAGAACTTTTCCTCTCAGCAATTGGGTTCGAAATATAAAGGAAAGGAAATGCATAAAAATTGTAATGGAATGAGTCAAGTGCCATAAAGAAATAAAATTGTGGACATTTAAAAATGACACCTGGAAGCTGCAGGGACATTATAAAAGTTTATAACAGTTTTAATATCCCGGAGTATTATTTTCCTTGAGAAGGATGGGTTCTTAAATGCAATAAAATAATTTTCTCTTTTGTACTTTCGTGTCCCTAGTCAAAAGTTCGAAGGGGAGATTTTTGACCCTTCCTTGGAAATCTAGAAGTTACGTACTAATTTTATGATCGAAAAGTAACCAATGGAAGAAGTGCGAGGAGAGAAAAAGACAAATAAAAAGTAAAGGATTTGAACTTGAAAAAAATATAAAAATAGATAATATCTCCAACGATGAGTATATAGAGGAGCAAGGATATTTTGAATAGAGAATGCCTGGGATAGTGGTGTAAGAGTAAGAAGCCTATCAGAAATAGACAGGCTTTCAATGATGATATAGAAGAAGAAAAGTAGAGTAAAGAGAGAATGACTGCAACGATATGTAAATAGAGGAGCAAAAAGATATCGAATGGAGAATGCCTGGAATAGTGGTCTAAGAGGCAGAGACCTACCAGATATAGAGCAGACCTTCATTGATGATATAGAAACGGAAAAGAAAAGACAGTAAACAGGGAGACTAAAGGAGTACTCAAGGAAAAGATGAGGAAGGAGAGACTACAGATGTAGATCCTAAAGAAATGAGAATGACTAAAGAGATCTACCGAAATTGATGTAAGAGAGAGATACCAGAAATACAGAATAACTCCAATGATGGGAGAGAGTACTAGAGATCCAGGGAATTTCAACATGGGTGATTCTACTTATACAAAAGGATGAGCCTTTTTAACATCTTCCTCATGACCTTGGCCACTTTATTTCATAAATATGTTTTAAAGAAATTTGAATAATAATACTAAGCATAATCAAGAGCCATTTATGTTCAATGTAAATATTTAAATTTTAATAGTTCAATAAAAAATTTTTATTTTTAACTTTGTCTTCCTGATTTGTTCTTTCTACCATCCCCAAATTCTCTACGAACCTGGGTTAGCTGTTTTATTTATACCGAGTTCCACCACAACATGTTCAACTTCACATATCTCCATGCCCTTGAATGTTCATATATCATTAAGCAAGATTAGATATATTTCTGAGATAAAGATCTTGACTAAATTGAATATCTAATATTCAATTGTAAAATTGAGATAAATAAAATATTTATGCAAATTGTTTTCGCATAACGAATCACATTTTGTAATAAAAGACACTCTTGTTTCTGGATACATAAAAGCTTCTATGTTTGACTCAGTAAATGGTCTGACGTGTTTTCCAAAATCAATTAAAGCAAATAAAATTTGTTAATCTAGCAAAGTACTTTATTTAGAAATAATTTATGGGTATAGTAGGACAGGTAAAATGGTTGATTATTTGGTCTATCTTCCAAATTACAAGGATGAACATCGATTCAGGACGAAAACTTCCCATAAATATGGTGCTTCATGATATAAATTGACATCAACTTTGTTTTTTTATAATGATGAAAATTGAAGTAAAATTTTTTGGCTAAGCATTGGAAAGTTCTTCTAATGGAGTAGATATTTTTAAACATCCATGAACATTCATTAATATGAATAACATGAAGTAATAAGGATGAAGGATAATTCCAGTCATATGATCGGAAAATTATAAGTCTTATAATGTCTCACTATAATCATAAGTTTAATATTTAGAAGCATGTGTTTTCACATGTGCTTTTGTATAAAATCACGTTTTAATCTTACTACAAGTGCATCTACTGAACAGTTACGTGCAAAACTTTAATTACTTCTCATTTTAAAAGAGATTTTTATAAACATAATAGATTATATGAATGATCTAAAATTGTTGCAATAAAATGAGATTTTGTATAATTTGATAGTGTTGTTTCATAGAAAATTTAATCTCTTTTCATAATCCATTCATTTTTCCAATTATTTCCCATCCTATTAATAGAGAGTACAATAGTTTAATGGGAAATAAATATCTTAATCTCCAATCCTATTAATTATACATAGTTACAAAGAGTTTTATCACAATACCCTGTAATGATTAAACTATCTCTTGTAAAATATTTATATTGTTATTCTTGGTATCAGGAAACTCATCAGAAAGTGTTGAATTTTTTTAAAGTGCTAATAATCTATAAATATTTATTATATACATTATAATGATATATATTATTTATTTATTATGAATGGACAAGAAATTTAAATGAATACACTTCGTTTGCTAATATAATATTAATAAATTTTTTCAGATTGAGATGTTATTCGTCCATTCGATTCGTTTTTATCTGCATTAGAAAAATAATTTTGAGGATACGCATCTGCTTCTAGTAAGTTTGTAAAAATAAATTCATCAAATTATCAATAAATGGTTAAGTAGGTCACTATAAGTTTACATTAAACTTGGAAACTCAGAATACTTTATCTTTAATAACTCCTAGATTTTTCCAGATAAATTTTTATATATTCATTGCATTACAAAACTCCAAGACATTGAAATATATTAAAAATGTAAAATTATAATTTGATAAATATCTAGAAACTTTTATACGTTAAAGAATAAGAAAGCGTTGTACGTAGAGAAATCTCTTAAGAAAAAATACCTCATTTGAAAGACTGTTAATTTCATATTCACAGTAATTTTTCTTTCTTTTACTGTTTTCATGTATTCGTCTTAGTTTTGAAGTTTAGTTACAAATTTATTAGGGAATACTGATTATTTATTTTTTTTCCCAAAAATATGATGCTGTTTAACTACAATCGATTCATTATTACTGTATAACCTTATCAATTAGGTATATCTGGCTTCAATATTTTCTAGCCTAATGAGTTTGAAAATTAATATAAATATATCAAAACAGCTGTATTAAAATTTGATATCAAAAATATTGTGTGATGAAAGAAAAATTATTTTTCATTAATTTATTCTTTCTTACGATTGAATATTACAAAAAAAAATACTTTAAAATTTTGGTTCTAGTATCATGTATGTTGACATCCGACTAGTTGTTTTAATAGAAAACTGAAAATTTGAAAAACATTTCGTTTGAATGCTTTTTGTTGATTAAATTAAATTAATTAATTTAAAACTAACAATTAAAAATTAATTAATTTAAATATAATTATTAAAAACTAAAAATATTAATTCATTTGTTTTAAATGAAAACATTATATATAATTAACATTTAAAATGGTTAAATTATATAAAAACTTATTTAGGACTAATGTGATTTAATTTAATTGTAACCTTTTTCAGTTTATTTATGTTTAAATTTTTTGAAACAAGATTTTTACATACGTAAATTGATATTGGTTTCTGAACTTGAGTAAAGTATTTAATTATTTTGCATATTCTTAAAGCAATCGTATGATATTTACTGTAAATAAAGAAAATAAACTATTAAAATTTATACTATTTGCAGTAAGAATAATTTTTATTTACAAAACTTTTTAAATATTTTAGCATCAAAACGTAATTAATTTAATGTATATAAATGTAATTCGATAGCATGAAAAATAAAACGTTCTATAACTTCTAAAACTTTTTTTTCAAACTAAATAGGAAATATTTACATAAAATGCGCCACAGATTGAAATTCCTGTTTTTTCTTTCTCGTAGGCGCTTTTTACTGTATAAATTACGTTGCATTGTGTGTCACTTTGCTTAAAATAATGTTTCTAAATAAAACAAAAAAGTAAATACTTACTGATTTTTTACAGTTAAATAATTACAGTTCAATTTAGGGCTTAATTCTGAAAAACTTGCAATTAGCATATTTAGTTCAACATAAATTTAGTCATCCTTACTCAATTAGTTTTCACTCAAGAATATTAAGTTGCTTTTCTATGAAAAAATTCTTATAATATTTTAACTCCTCGATTTATTGTTGAGCATAATTTACTTCATCGATAAGTGCAGAGAATTAAGTTTTAAATTCATAGTTGGTAAATATTGATTCCTTTCTCGTCATGAAGTTAATTACATATGCGCATATAATTAGCATACTATTACAGACTATTTATCTATTAATAAGTTTATCACAAATATTTCAGATCCAGCTTAAGTACCTACATAAATTATCACCTAAATTACTGTGCTTGATAAAATGGAAAAGCTTTAAGAGCTTATTGATAAAATATGAAAGATTTTCGCAAACACAAGGAGAATTTCAATTCATTATTTTCTGTCCTTGTTAGGCAGTGCTAGTAAGTAAACAATGTTTGCTTAATTACTTTAATAGATGTTTGAAAAAGAAACTTATAACTGAAAGTAAATATGGTTAAAAATATTTAGTAATATAAATCTGTATTTATATTTTAAAAATAACTTAAAATAGGTAAAAAAAAATTCAGTTTTGATTAGTTATTACTTCTAAGACAAATAACTAAAAAAGAGAAGAAGATAAGGAGAAAAATAAGAGTTTTGAAAAGAATTGTACATATATTTATCAATTACAATTTATGCTTATACATTATAAATATTCAAATAAACTGAATAATACATACATGTCATTATTAAGTTAGTTAAAAAGTTTAAAATTTCAACTAATTTACATGTATAACTTTAATGCACATTTCAATATAATCATTAAATTTACATACGAAAATTAAATTTATAAATTTGAAAATAATTCGTTTTTAAAAGCAGAGGATACAAAATATAATTAAATGACTTTTAAAGGATATATTAAATTCGAATATTAGCTTAAAATACAATTCCAATTCATTTTTATGATTTGGAATTGTATACAAGTATACAATAAAGTGATACCAGACAAAAGCTGGAAAAAATAATTGTTTACTTTGCTGAACAAATATTTTGTGAGAGAATATTTTATTTGATATTTTAAAGTAATTAACTTTCCTTTTTTCTTACTTCTAAAATGGATATATTTATAATTAAATAAATTAAGTGAAAATCATACTAAAAAAGACAAATATTAGTAATTAGCATAAAGTGAAAAAAAACATGAATTTATAATGTATATTATTAAATCAATAATTATTGACCTTCGAGAAAATTTCTTAAAATAATATTAAATGATAAAAATAAAGCAAACTTTTGTCTCAAAAATTTGTATCAATCAACTTTTGAGTGAACTCTCATAAACAATTTTATTATTTACGAAGAAACTTTAATCATTTTATCAGTGTTTAAGATACACATGAATTAATACTTTTTGAGAAATATTTATTCCATATTTATATTAAAAGTTTATTTTAATTTGTGCTTCATTTGCATGCCTGTACATAAGAAAACAATTTAAACATTTGTTATATGGAGTTAAATTAATTGTCCTGATAATGAATGTTTCAATAGGAATAATATTTCCTGGAAGTTATTACCTGCTTCTAGTTTTGAATGTTGTTTCAAAATGAATGTTTTTCTGATTTTAATATTTAAACTTATGATTATTTATATCAATAATTAACAATGTGTTTAAAATGAGGCTTTAATAATATAATATGGTGAAATATTTCAGAGTTGCTAATATGATTGTAAACAAGAATTATCAATTCCTTTACAATTCCATGTATAACTTTTTAATTTCCGGTTTTTTTTAATGCAGAACAGATTATAATTTGTTTGGGTTTTTCCTGTAAATATACATTAAAAATGAGTTCAAAAGAAAAATGTTTGAGAAAATTCCAATGATGAATTTAGAAAGTCATAAAGCTCTTTAAATTAATTATTTCAATAAATCTAATCTTTATATATCATTATGAGTTTTTCTCTTCTTAGTTGAATTATTCAAAAGCTAGTATTTTTGTTGACGCTGTTTAAATTCTAGTAAAATAGCTATTAGTATCATTTAAATAACTACAATAAAATAACAGCTTATGTGCATAAGATAACTATAAATAAAACATTTATATTAAAAGAAAATTAAGGTGTTATCTAATTATATTCTATTCAACACACATTTCTTTCCATATCAAATAACCAATAAATGTAAAATTATATGGATTTTGTAGTCAAAGTAAATGAAAATTAAAAGTGCTTATGCTCTTTTTAAAACTACTAAATATATTTTTTTCATTTAAAGTAATTTACTATGTTATCTAACATATACAAAAAATAAATTTGTGTCAAAACGAATTATTGATGATTGGTCTTGCTATTTGTTCCTATAATTTGTGCATTATGAGAGCAAATATATATGTATCAAGTGATAAATGATTAGGCTGGAGACAGCACTCCATGCAATTTCACATTTCGAGTGTCATTTCACTGATCTGATAAGAACGTTATAAATCATTATGCTGTAACAAAAGCAATTTATCATTTTATTTGAGAGGAAGCCACTGCCACAGGGATGTGGCACTTACATGTCACCTTAAATTCATTTATAATAGTTGCTTATTGTAGACAGGTAAAAATAATGTTTTGTCAAATCAAAATTTTAATTTGTTTATATTGAATTTTCTTTAATTTAGATAGTTTTTAAAAGTTGAAAAAAAATGTATTTCTAAAATGATTAAAGAAGAGTTTTCTACTTTTTTTTATTATATTCATGATTTGTAAAGATATTTAATTTTTTTAAATATTTTTTTATTTAAAAATTTTTAAGTATAATAAATATAAAGTTTTTGCTAATAAACAGATATAATTTTAAAACTATCAGAATAAAATTTATAATTTAACAATACTGTTACTAAATAAAATAAATATTTTATGAAACAATATAGCTTTAAGTTAATTCTAAAAATAAAATTTATATTTTAAAATATTTCTAGAATAGTTAAAAATTTTTAGAATAAATGAATTAAAAGTATATGCTCGGGCTTAACAACAATTAGTTGCATTTTTTCTGTTATGTAATAAGATGACAATTTTAACACATAAAATAACAAATATTTTTTCACAAAAAGAGCATTTAATTCTTGCTATAAAATATTTTCAATTAATTACTTTTTAACATTCAATTTAAATAATTTGTTAAAGATATGCTTACATTAAGAATTATTTTTAAAAGATTATTTTAAATTTGCTTTGATAAAAAGTAGAAAGTCAGCTGTCTTGTCAGTTTCCTTATTGTTCGTTATTTTGCACCCGGTATTAAGTAATTCAGAAACCTATTGTTTAACGCTGGTTTCACAATTTACATCTTCGAGTTACGATAATGTAATTTAAGTTGAGTTTCAATTATTTCATCGAATCAAAGAGAATATCCTTATTACTAAGAAAATTCAGATTCTTGATTTAGATTTCAGAGTGTGTGTATAAAGTTAGAAGACTGTAGATAATTATATTTATCTGTCACCTCAAAAACTTCTTTTTTATTATTTTCGTTGATTGTAAGAATGTACTTGAAGTGTAGTTAAATTAATTTTCGTTCTGATTTGTGTAAGAAAATTTAATTTTGGTGATTTGTTTTAAATATTTTCTTTATATTTATGTGTATATATTGATGTTTTTGTGACATCTTAGACTTCAAAAATTTAATCTGAGCTGAACCCTCAGACAAATAATTCCATGTTTTAAGATGCATAAGCCGTTAGAATATTTAGAATTAGAAATAGAATTTAGCCGTTAGAAATAGAATTTGCAATTGTACAAAATTATGCTGAGATATTTTCTAATACTTTAGTGTAGGAGACTTAGCTGTAACTTAGTATTTTATGTTTCATTCAAAAATCATTTGAAATTACTCAAGCCTTAGCTGTAAAATATGTTGAATAACCATATTTTAATTCAACATTTTCAGGTATATTTATATGTTAGTCTCTATATATATACATAATAATTATTTAAATAAATAAAAATATTTATTTAAAAGCGTGAAAATGTAAAGTTACAATATTTTAAAAATATTTATTTTAGAAATTTACGTTCTGATTTGCAGGTGTTTATGTAAAGCATGCCATTTCTTACCTTAAGCAAAAGTAAATAGTTTCTTACCTTGTAAAATCTTTTTAAAATCAAATATTCTTCTATTTTTTATGTTGAATTCTTAGAACGTTTTCCAGATGTTGATAGGCTATAAAGAATTCAAATGATATTAAACAAGACTTCATTGTATACAAATGCATAACACTTAAATCAAACAGTTGTTAGTTTTTAAGTTAAATTTTATTAAAATTTGAGAACCCATTATTATAATCAATTTAAAATCATAATTTTTCAAAGACTAAATCAGACAATGAATTAAATTTATGTTTTATACATAAATTTTGGATAGTAAATTTCTTATAATTATAATAATTGTGTTCAAAAAATTGCTTTCACATAAATGTTACTTGCTTTATTATTTCTAATCAATTTACTTTCTAATTTACAATGTTTGCCATAAAATACCTACTTTAAAATAGGTTATTTCTGTATTGATTAAAAAAAACATTATAAAAATTAATATTTTTAAGTTTGATAAGTTTTAGTGATCCATCAATAAATCTTATCGTGTTTTACAGCAAAATTTACAGTGTAAGCAGAGATAAAAACAATTCATTATAATTGGCAAACATTAAAGAAATTAAAAAAGTCCATATTAAATTAGGATTTAATATATATATATATATATATAATTCTGTTTTAATTATTTTTTTATTGAAAGCATTGAAAAATTCCTAAGTATGAAAACAAAATATAGAGTAACTAAATCACTCGGGAGATACAGATCTGTTCCTAAATTGTAATAATGCATTTCTGCAAAAAAATGTTTTATTTGACTTCAAATAATAAAGTGATTGATGAATGATTTCTAATTCACAATGTTTTCTATAAAATACATACTTTAAAAATTGGTAGTTTCTCTATTGATTAAAAATATAATAAAAATTATTATTTTTAATTTTGATAAGTTTTAGTTATCCATCAATAAATCTGCCGAATCTACAGAGTAGATAGAGATAGAAACAATTTATTATAACATAAAAACATTGTAAAATAAAAAAAATAGAAAAAGTCCTTATTAAATTAAGATTTAATATACATGTATAATTCTGTTTTAATTATTCCTTATTGAAATCATTGGAAAATTCCTAAGTATGAAAACAAAATCTTAAGTAATAAAATTACTTGGGAGATATAGATTTGTTTCTAAAATGAAATAATGCATTCCTGCAAAAATATTGTTTGACTTCAAAAAATGAAATGGTTGAAGACATATGCTAAATATAATCTCATTTATTGATATTTAAAAATATTGAAAGTTCAATGAATGCTACAAATAAAAATGTGAAAATTATTTTAAAATGATACTATATACCTATTGCTTACATAGTGTAAGCATATTTCTAAAAATTATTTTTGAAAATATTTTCAAACAAAACTAATCAAAGCGTATAATATTTAAAATATATTTCTTTCGCTAACTATAAATTATTTTAATATATTTTGGTTGTACTTTCATCTTATCATAAAATTTTAAGCATATGTTTAAGGAAATTAAATATTTTGTAAATATTTTTAATGATTTCTGTTAAGTTTTTATAAAAATATGATTTACAAAAAAATTAATAAATCAACTAAATAATGTAAATTGATAATAAAATTTATCAAGAAACACAAGAATTTCAGATAATACTTTAGTAATTTCATGTATGAAATTGTTTTCTACATTTTTGCAATATTATTTATTAAATATGTTAACAATATTTGTCTTTCGATAGATTATTACTTATAAAGTCTTATAAATATTACACTTTTAAAACGATTTAATAATTAAAAATATGATGAAATATGTAAAGAATTATTAATTTTCTATACAGTTGAATAAATAACTATATAAAAAGATTTGTATACAGTTAGAATAAACAAAAATTAGTTTTGAATCCTTAATTTAAATTTTCATGATTATGGAAAATTTTAAATGACAGCAAATAATTTTCATATTATAATAAAATTTAATAAGCAATCTCTTGTTATTTTGCTCATTTACAGATTTTAAAATATTTGTATGGAATAATTAAAATACATTTTAGTTGAAAATAATATAAAGATTGTTATTCAATGTTTTATACATTGCATAAATTCACAGATAGTAATTATACTGAATAGCTAATCAATTTTAAAATATAATCGCATTTATTTAATTAAACTAATAAGTTTTACATAAAGATATGAAAATATTTTTGTTACATTTGATATTTAATAATTCCTCGAACCAAAAATTAGTATCAAATGTGTATAAAAGTGTATAAATGGGTATATGTGGTATTTTAAATCAACATATGAAATATATATTTTTCTTTAACTGCACAAAAATTCATTTGTCTCAAAATGCGTTAAGACAATTTGTAATAAATTAGAAAACCAAAACCATATGCACTATTATCATTTTATATTTCTTTAAACTAAACTATTATTTTAAATGTGGAATCTCTTTTGTGATGAAATATTTATTCTTTTCGAAGCCTTTGCCTTAAAATAAAGCAGATTTACTGTAAAGTTGTAAGAATTAAATGCACATTGAATTTTTATAGGGAATAAGAAAATAGCTTTATTTTCTTTTTGATTTTTTTCATAAGAATTTTAAATCTTTGATCTAAGAGGAAAATATGGTCTTATTGTTAAAATATTCTATTACGTTAAAAAATGTTTACGTAAGTAAGATGAAGACTGAAAACATTGCTTTTCTTTAAAGAATAATGATTTTTACAGGGAATTAAATGAATAAATTTTGGGTTTTAACAATGTATCCAACAACTTTCAATTAAATGTTCAAGATATTTTCCTATAAGATACACATTTATGTGTTTCAATAAAATTTATTATATTGTTATTTTTTACTTAAGTATCAATTCACAATTATTTGATTTAATAAAATATTTATCACTTAATACAATATTTAAACATATGATTTTATGTATTTGAATTATTAAAAATTATTTAAAATTTTTATATCGAAACTAATTTTAAATAATGCTTTACTATTTACCTATAAGTTTCATGAAGCGTTTTAGTGATCAAAATTACAATATACCTTCTGAGAACTTGATAAGATACTGCCCTTCTGTCGTTACTTTCATTCTATACTTTGATGTTGAATGACAAATGAAACATAAATTATGACATCCAGGTGATAGCATATTTTTGTGCAGCACATGTGATTAGCATATGCATACATTATCTACACAATATCCTATGTAACATAATATGTAATACATCGGAAGATTAGAGTCTTCAATTTCTACGAATGCTATAGAAATGCAATAAAATCTCGTGGAAATTGTAAATGTTATGTGACCAAATATTGGGATTCAATATCTGTTAGAATGATTTTGAGTTAACCTAAAGTCACATGAAAACATAAATTAATAAAATGATGAGTGACAACAAATTGGACAAATATGTAACTAATATTTTTTATATTTTAATGTTTCTAATAGTAAATGAGAGGTCATTATGTTCTATATTTTTTTTCAAAAAATCTTATTTTTGTCCTAAAAACATTTTAAAATCATAAATAATTTTTAGTTGTCATCTATTGTTAGGAAATAGAAATATCTGTTAAAATTCGAAATTTTTACAAGTTTCCTAATATAAAAGAATTATTAGTAGTTTTGTCAAATGTATGAAGTTTTTTTTATCAATTTATGCTTTTCTTAATAGCAATTTTTGCACTAAGATTGTCTTTAGAAAATGAATAATATTCATGTCTGTTATGTGTATGGAAGTTTAGACTCTGCAGTTTTATTTATATTAAGATAGTATCTAAAACTCTCAGACACTTATCACTTAGTTATTGATTTTTGCTTAAAATGATAAAAACAAAATGTGCATTTTAACTTTTATTACAAAAACATTTATCTTTCTTATTAATACTTCTCTTTGTGTCTTAGACTCATTTAATGTTTTTATAATTTGGAATATAAAAAGGATATTTTAAAATGAATTTTAACATTAAAAGCATATTTTAACATGGAATATAAAGGAACATTTTAAATAAAACTTTTTGAATTTAAATAAATATTTTACTTTAATATTATTCGTTATAATTGTTATTTATATACAAATATTCCAACTTCTGATTTAATATTAATTAAGAATATTTCAAAAGTAGTAAAAGAAAATTATTATTTTATCTTGAATTTATTCAAAATATACTTTCAGCAGAAAAAATATTTAAGTAATAAAACATTTAATGAAAAACACTGCTAAATTTCTATACACACTTCTCTGCCTTTCTAAGGAGCACAAATCTAAACTTTTACGAGAAATGCTCAGTTGATCGTTACAAAAGCTTTTTTCCAAGATTGTTGAAGAGAAAGATTTTGAAAAGATAAAATAGAATGGGTCATTATTGATCGGAAAATCTATTGGCAAATGTAAGAAGATTTAGCGTAGCAATAAATTTAATTATAAATCTTAAATTGTATTACAATTTGTGTTAAAAATCTGTTTTCTGAAATAAAAATGTCATCATATTAAATTATTTATTCTATATAAACATTTGTAATAATTTGCTTATTACAAAATTTAAGTCTTTAAATCTTTTTATTTAAATAAAAATAAGATTCTAAGGAAATTTAATTTGAAAAAAAAATTATATTTAAAAAATGTTGTTACGCATGGAAAAGTATTTTAAAAATCTTGTATAGCTCATATTATATTACCGAAACTCAGTGAATTTAATTTGCGAAATTACTTGCATTTATTAATAATATTGTTTATTATTAACAAATACGTCTCCAAGAGAATAAAAATAAACTACAAAAAATCAATTCATATATTAATACGTTTCACTAGTTAACAGCAGCAGTTTAATACTAAAAAATTATATAGATGGATATAAAAAATAAACCAAACAATTTTCATTTTCCTCTGCAGAAGCATTAACATTCAAACAAAATCCAGAAAACACTTAAATTAAAATAATTTAGTAATATTTCAATTATTTATGTTTAAAAGGATCTAGGAAGATAAATTATCTCAAAAAATTGTCTTTCATGAACAATTCTCTGTAACTGTTTTTCTTCGTTTTGTTTAGACTATGATTTTTATGATCTGTAAGAAATGAAGAAAGTCAATAATTTTGTTGCTACTATTACGACAATCATTTGTTATTTAATTATTAGCTATAATGAAAACTAAAGGAAAAATTTTGATACTTATAAGCTGATTATTGCATAAACATATCGTTTCATAAATAAATAAACATTAAGAAATCATGCAGTAAAAAAAAAAACCTACAATATTTCTTAAAATTTTAAATTTTACATAAAATAGAAATATACATAAAAATACATCAAAGTACTGTGCTATTATGCGGGATTTTATATGAAACACACACACACACACTCACACATTTTATAATACAATAATAACCCACATTTTGAAATAAACACAATGGCAGCTGATGGGAAGATTTATTTAAAACAATAATTGTAATTATTAATAAAAGTTGTATCCTAAATTGATTTTTGAAAAAGCTTAATAACTCGAAACACCGAGTTAATAAGGTTATATTATATTTTCATGTATTAGGTGAAATTCGTTTAATTGCAGCAGTTATTAAAAATGTTTAAATGTTATCATTTAAATAGAAACATTTATCATCAATGGAAAAGAGGCTCAAAATTTCAATAAATATATTTTAAAAAACCATATATATATGTATTAGTTATGATTTAAATAAAATTTAATTATAAATAATAGCATTTATTTGTCTGCATCATTATATTTGATTTATAACTATGTCGTTTATATTACATTTCAATTACAAGTTAAGTGAAAGAGATAACCTTTAATCATTATTATCATTTGTAAGGTTCAATTTAAGTGTTTTTTATTGAAAAAGATAATTTATAGCCATGAAAGATATATTATACTTGTACGACAGTAAAATTCTTTTTTTTCTGTAAGCCCTTACTGTTTTACTGCTTTATTTTAAGCCCCAAAATGAATTACACAACTAACTGCTCCTTTATTTTATGGTCAATTCTTCTTTAGCTAAAATGATTGGAACAATGTAATAACAAAAGGATTGATGTAGGACACATAATTTTTTCAAATAAAGCATCAACTTATAAGTAAAGCTGCATACACTTTTTTTTAACATTAACTCAACTCTAAAGGGAATATTTTTCTGAGCTTTCTTAAATGTATTAATATCAAATTCTATTATATTGAATAATGCTGAAATTGACAAATAAAATTGTAAAAGAAGTCAATTTAAATGAATGCTTATATATTTTCTTTCTTACATTAGAATAAAATTCTAATATAAAAAAATCGTTCTGAAAATTTTTTAAATATTTTTTTCATATTAGTTCTATTCATGTTTCAGTTATTTTACGAATTTGAGTATCAATTCATATTTTTCAAATTGAATTATAGTAAATCGAACAACTTATTTATATGATGCATTTAAAAATACATTTTATTAAGAATTAAGTGACACCCGGGATTTGTAAAAAATGGAAATCTTTTAATTAGATTGAAATTTTAAACTTAAAACAATGCTTTTTTGGGATACTTCAATTACTTGAAATATGCTCATGGTTCTAAATTTACATGCATGGTATTATATTTTCTCCTAGTTGTAAATACTAGTTGTGAAATACATAATTTCTCTCCTTGTCATTGTATATTAGTTAAAGTTTTTCAGAAAACAGCTGTCATAAGGCATTCATTCGAACAATGATATAAAATGCAATTTAGTGTATATAAGACATCATTTGTGTACATTGAAGTGCAGAGTAATATAAAATTGAGATTTTTTACAAAGTAAATACATGCGTTCACAATGTGTATGCGTGTTTAACAAATTTTCCTATGTAATAGTTTCTAATTTTTTCTTAAATACTATAAATGAAATTTTAAAGAAAAAATATTTACTCTATTAGGTCCATTTATTATACTTTATAAATTATCAACACAATATTGTCTTGTAAATATGCAATATTATAAATGACAATACTTGATTTCTTAGTAGCCATTTTTCTAGATGTAGAGATTTTTATTGGGATAAATAATAGCATTTTTTGATATTAAATCTTAAAATATTAACCGAGACTGGGAGGGGCAGAAAATCTTAGAAATGGCTTCCAGACATCATATCATTGCATTTTCTCAAAGTTATCATGCAGAAAGA
The DNA here is from genome assembly GCA_026290005.1 of Latrodectus geometricus. NCBI lineage: Eukaryota > Metazoa > Arthropoda > Arachnida > Araneae > Theridiidae > Latrodectus > Latrodectus geometricus. The sequence goes on from JAPDSC010103827.1 coordinate 28,691, forward strand.
CTTTTTTTATAAAAAAAAATCATGAATCACTTATTTCTTTTCATAGAGAGATACAATAAATAAGGTAAGATACCAATCTTTCAATATTATTTTCCTCTCGATTTTTACTTCATTATAAAGACAACTCTACTGAGTTTACATTTGAGTCATAATTTCATGGGAAATCATAAAATAATTTTTTTTTCACAAAAATATGAGATATAAGTATACGTAAAGAAAGTAACACAAATATATTTTAAATATCACTTTAGATATTATTTGTGACAAAAATATTTAAAAATTATTAATTGGCATATATGACATAAATTCAATTCCAATAATATTTAAATTTAAAAAATATTCTCTTAACAAAATTCAGTGGATTGTAATAAATTCAATTGTAAAATTTTAGCGTTCCGTTCTTGTCCCTTGAATTTATCAGAAAATGTACTATATAAGTGTGCTACTTAACCCCATAAAGCACGAGTTTTTTTCGAAAAAACTTCCAAAAATTATCCATATACCATCTATGTTAAAAGTTTAATTATAATTTAATATTAATATAGATGGCATATAATTTAGCCTATCTAGCTTTACTGGAACGGGTCTGAGACGGGCATTAGAAATAACAAAAGAGCCCGTGTGAGACAAGCATGTAGCAATGACATTCGCCCGTGTCAGATACGAGCAAATTCTTTAAGGGTTTAATACTTGATTTTAATTTCCTTGATTTTAGTTTCCCGAAATATTCAGTTTTTAACCATTTTAAATCAGAATGTGAATGAAAAGCGTTTCACTGCAAGAATCACTATAAAACACTTTTTTAAGAAGAATTTTTATCATTCACTATTGAATCAATGAATTTTTATTTCAGATCAATCCTTAGTTAAAAATAGAAAATTTAAGTATCATGTATTCGAGATTTATAAAAATTTCGTTTATTGGGGGAAAAAAATATTTTTCTGAAGTTACTCAAGATAACTCAAAACTCGAGTACTTACATAACTCCCATGAACTACACAATACAAATTAGTCATTCAAGATAACTAAAAACTTGAATTCTTACATAACTTCCACTAACTACACAATACAAATTACTTTATTTATAAATTTGCCCTCTAATAACGAGTTTATTGGTAAATCTAACAATTTAAAACTTTTTAGGTGTGGTGGTGATAAAATTAAATTTAAAAATGAATTTTTTCTCTTTTAATGCAGTTTCAATGTGTTTTCTTCTACTGCTATACACATTTGTTAATTTATTTTATTTTCTTAAAAAAATCTATTTTAAAAAATCTAAAAAAAATAAGAAATATAAAATATTTTTCCCGTAAATAATCACATAAATTTCTTCGATAAATTAATTTTTACATAAATTATATAATGCAATTTTTACATAAATTCAATTCTTTGTAAAAATTAATTTTCTCACCAATTAATTTTTATATTTTTGGAACAATTATAAATAGAAATGAATTTAAACTATGGAAAATTTATTCCTAATTTTTCATCAATCAATAATTTTACTGAAATTCATAAGAAATTGTTCTCTGATCATCTAGATTTTCAGTCATTGTAAAATTTATTGTATTATACAAAGTAGTTCTAGAAACATGATGCAAAATATTTTAAGTTCTTCATTTCAAATGTCTGAATACAAGTATCACTCTTTCACATTGTAAAAACATATATAGACATGTAACGTGAACACATATTTTTCGGCAATAAATAATTGTTTATTTCTGACAATCAAGTGTTCAAAGTTTATATGAAATCATACAGTGAAAGTGTACTTTCCGTATAAAAAAAAATTTATGAGAGAATTTGGAGTAATGGCACAAAAACATTTATATTTGATTTTAATTATTTTCTCTTAATACTTGTTATTTAAAACAAATATTCAAAATCAAATAACAAACAAAACAATATTTAAAACAATAATAACCTGATATCTGACGAAATCATTGAAAATGTCATATGTGTTTTCAAATACTTATATATTTTAATCATTATTTTTATCGAAAAAGGAAACTTAAATAATTACTTTTAATACGTAGTTGACATATGCGCATCATAAAACTTGTTACTTTGCAAGATATACCTTTGAAAAATATACCCCAGGTTGCATCAACATGAAACTTGTTGTAAACTTTCTGATAAATAAATACTTTCCTTTGATTGCCTTTCGAATGTTTAAAACTAATAAATAAAGTATTGTAATAGAAAAATGCCCATTAGAATATTTAAAATTATATACATAAGTGATATTCACAAATTGTTTTGCAATAGTTTTAATAATAATTCTTGTAAACAAAGGAACTTAATATACATATCAAGAAATTTTTGTTTCTGACTTCAGTGTTGTTTAATTTATTCTTCCAATCAACAGCTATTTTTATTTTATCTGAATTTCTATTTTAATTTCTGTCCTACTTAGGGCTGTGATAATAAATCTAGAAGATAGTATTCTTTTCTCAAAGAAAGAGATAATGCTATTTCCCATTAATCGAAAAGTACCACCTAATAGAGCTTAATATTGATTCACTTAGATCTCCGTTTCTTTCTCTTTGTAGCAGTTTCATCAGATAAGGTTTGCTTATTATCGAGACTGGCTAATGTATAAAGATATATCAATGATTGCTTGTAAGTGATATTTCTATGTAAAAAATAGCTTATGTAATTTTAATTTTTAACTGTCATTGTTATTGCTATTTGTCAAAAAAGTTTGGAAATGTATTACTGAAAAGAATGAAATAACTTAAGTCCTTTTTTAACACAAAAAAAGAGGAAAAAAACAAGAACTGTAGAACTAATGCGAATAAATAATATCCTTAAAAGAATATATTATCTAATAAAAATGGCAACAAAATAAATCTGCGGAAACAATAATTATACAAAAATATTTTTTAATAATTTAAAATTGCTTAATATAAATAAAAAAATTAGTAATTTCTGAAATTAGTCATCAGTAGGAACCCATTTCAGTTGTAGTTGAATTATTTATGATTAAATTGGCTACACGATCAAAACCTATTCAATTACATTCCCTCCGATGACTCTTATTTCAAAAATCGACAAAGAAATGTTATTAATGCACATCTGGAGTAACTACTTTGATATACCCCCCCCCCAAAAGTCACCAAATCGGAAATTTGGCGAATTTTTCCGCGCCAAGCAAAATATCTGTTTTCGTGTTTTTTTTTTTTTTTTTTTCCTCACCAAAATGGATTTGTGATAAATACAAATAATTAATACATAAGAAATACGGAATCATTAAATACAAAAAAAAGAATACCCAAAAAATACAAATAAATGACACTGAATAACATTATATACAATTTACACAAAAATTTTAACAAATTCAATTGAAAATACGTGTCGGCAAACTAAAAAAAAAAATTATTTATACAGAAATTTTGAATTCCTCCCAATTTACCCCAGCAGCAATTTCAATAAATTTATTGAAACAATCAACATTAGCCGCTAAACATGACTTACGAAACATGTACATTGCAAGGCAAAATTTATAATCTGCCTTGCGATTGTACGTAGGCAAAGAAGCTTTAACATGCCTCCACGTACTTTCTATTGTATTTGTATGACACCCGGAATCGGGGTCTACAAATGTTAAAGAATGATTTACTTTTAAGTGCTCAAAACCCTCATCCGTGAAACAATCATAACTTTTCCAACAATCTGAATAAACAGACGTACCTGGCTTAATCCATTTCTTAATCACCGACAACAACGTCTCCTGAGTCCTATCATGCACAGCAACTAAAAAAACCTTGCCTGATCCCCTTTCAACCCCACCAAAAACCCACTGACCATCAACACTATGACCCTTATTATACTTCCTTTTGCCAAACTTCGACTCATCTATTTCCACAACAACACCATCACCACCTACCTTCTCAGATTTCTCCTCAATATAGTTCAAAATAGTTCTCATTAATAAATTGCCTCCAATCTGCTAAAGTAGTACTAGAGAAACCATACTCCTCTGCAATCTTACCTGTCTTAGTGACTCTCAAAGTTTCCTACGTGATAAATAAAATTAATAAATTGCCTCCAATCTGCTAAAGTAGTACTAAAGAAACCATATTCCTCTGCAATCCTACCTGTCTTTGTGACCCTCAAAGTTTCATACGTGATCAATAAAATCTCAAACAACTTAAGCTTGGACTTCGAAAACCAAGAATTATGCCTTATTGACATTTCGGTGTTGCACTGCTTACCATCAACCATTTTGCGACAAACGTACACGAATCCATCCGAATACGACTTCTTCAACTTCTGTTTCATATCAGACCCACATTTCTTACACACTGCAGCCTTCAGCAATCCAACTTCCATTAAAAAATCAATTAACATCTGAATATCTTGAGACAAATGATGCAAAAATAAACAATTAACAATACCTGGCCTTCCAACTGTCGGCCTACCCGACGAAAATGAAGCACAACTATCAATTTTCCGACTCAAAATTCCCTGAAATTTTTCAACAACACTATATACAGTAGGCATATTGAAAGCTAAAAGATAAAACTAATTAATAGAAAAAAATATAATTGGAAAATACAACCAGATTTGCAGCAAATTACGGCAAGTCAGAAATCCGCTTGATCAGTTCACAAAGAAATGGCGATAGAACACATCTTAAAATATTTTAAAAATTTTTAATTTTAATAATAAGAATTTTTAATTTTAATATTAGCACTATTGAAAGATAAAAATAATTAATAATAAAAAAATATTATTGGAAAATACAATCAGATTTGCAGCAAAATACAGCAATTCAGAAATCCGCTTGATCACTTCACATAGAAATGGCGATAAAACCTATATTTTAAATATTCCAAAAGTTTTTAATTGTAATAAGAATTTTAATTTTAATATCAGCGCTAATTTTAATAGTAGCGCGTGGAGTGGCGTGATCGCCGAAGAGCCAATCAAACGCCAGCGCATGATGTGGCGCTAATGCCGAAGAGTCAATCACGCGTCAGCCCGTGATATAGGGTAATTCAAGGTCATTCTCTAGTTCGTTTGGTATTTTTTGCAGGTTACTGTGGATAGCATTGGCATCCGTAAGAAGTGCCAGATTTGGCGATTAATTTTTGGGGGGTATATCAAAGTTGTTCCCATCTGGATGTGCAATATGTAGATTTACAGATACCATGTTATATTTATTATAAGAATTAAATTTATATTCTTACGTAAAAGAGCGTTCATTGATTTTGCTGAACCAATTGCGCAAAAATTGTCCTTTAGATTCTATTGTGCCTTCTTTTGAGCTTGATAATTATAATCATCAAGGACTTAGAAAACGATAGTGGTGCAAAACTTCTGCTGAGGGCAAAATTTCTGCAAAAATGAAGGGGCTTCAAGAACCATTATGTTATGAGGGAGGCAAATGAACTATATCGGATAAAGATCTTGATCTTGTAATTGCTTAATTTACAATTATTTAATTAATATTTCAGATTTGTTTTCATTCGATATTATACACTGCATTAAATCGAAAAGACTGCAAAAATGACTTATCGCGTATGTTGTGGTGAAACTTGGTATATAAAGAAACACCGAGCTAACCCAGGTTCTTAGAAATAGTGGAGAGTTGTTGAGGACAAATCAGAAGGACAAAATTAAATAATAACATAATTTTATTGTTCTATTAAAATTTAAGCATTTACATTTAACGTTCTTGGTTAATTATTTTACCAATATATAAACTTTATCAAAACATATTTATGAAACATTGGGTCCTGAGGAAGAGATTAAAAAGACTCACCCCTTTATAATGCATTCCCGTTGGTAGGTCAGTACAGTTGCTTCCCTTTCTTTAGGTTCTCCTTTCATCATCACATTGCTCCAATATTACTGGTGAACTGGTCTGCTCCATGCCTCTCATATGGGTATGTCTGCTTCACCTCTCCGTCAATTTCAATCTATCATCGGGTTCTTGGTTCTCCCATATATCATCGGGGTCATAAATCTCAATCCATATATCTCGACTGAGGTTTAGTAGCTTTTTTTCTATATCACTCTCGGTTCACCTCCTTAATTTTATAGTTGTGCGCGTGTCTTCATTTCTTCTCCCATTTCTTCTATTGGTTATTTCTTTATCATAAAATGAATGCGTAACTTTTAGTCTTCCAGTGAATGGTCAGAAATCTCCCCTCCAAATCCTTGATTGGCCACATACAAATAGAAAAGATCACATTTTTATATTACATGAACTATCCATGCATCCCAAGGGGAAAAAGACCCTGGGATGGAAAACTGCTATAAACTTTAAGTACAATTTTCAGGTGTCACTTTGAAATGTCTAGTTTTATTTCTATATTACACTTGTCTCATTGTATTACAGTTCTTAAGTATTTCCTTTTTTTTACATTTTAAACACTCCTGCCGAGAGGAATTGTTACTCAATTCAGTGTACAATAAAGCATGTGTTTCCTCTGCGGCTCCTTTTATGTCGTTTGCACTACGACACCATAACTGTCAATGAAAATACTTACACTTCTTTGAACTAGGTAACCATACTTGAAAAGGAAATTGAGTGAGAAATTTCTCGTAATGCGTTAAAATACTTCCATTTGTGTGATTTTTCATATACCTGTGACATAACGGATTACATCCACAGATTTTCCTTTCTTTTACAGCTTTTTCCAAATTTTTCACATGCTGCGGTGCTAGTGACATCAGAAGAACCATTTTAATGTTTCTATTGAGATAATTTCAAAATAGTCTTGGCTGTTTGCTGTTAGTTTTTGATTATGTATAATTTTATAAAACTTCTATGTTAAT
>JAPDSC010103827.1:35579-50316 GCA_026290005.1 Latrodectus geometricus
ATATATATATATATATATATAAATGAATAGAGATTGTATATTTATTTTTAATAGAAGTTAAATATTTTACTTTCTATTTTTAACTAAAATAAAAAGAGCGAATTATATAAGGAAGTTATTTTTCTGTTTGCTTTATATTTGCAGAGTTTTTCCAAATAATCACGTTTTTTTTTGCTGCCTCAATATGTACGTATGCGCTGCATAATATAATCTGTGAATCGTGTAAAATTTACCTCGTATTTTCAGAACAAAAATATAAAACTCTTTCCGAGAAACACTATGACTGACAAACTGAGCTTTCGTCTACTGGCCTCTCTAAGTAGGATTAGTGTTACAGAAGTTCCTAATCTCAGTTTGTTCCTAATCATTAAGTTTTCCTAATCTTTAGCTACTTGTCTGAGTGTAATCTTTCAGCTAACATTCCTTAAGTTGTTCAATTTATTTTATCGTTTTGATAATCATACAACTTTAGATACTCGGTGCCAATTTATTAATTGGAGATCATGTTTAATTAATATTAAATGTAATTAAAGATAAGTGCAGCTTGTTGATTCAAGTTTCTCTTACTAATTTAGTATTTGAGATGAAGAATATGCATCAAGATATAGGAATTTTACTTCCTTACAAAATTTATAAGTAAAAGGCATATATGAAGAAATTATGCTTCTAAATGTCGATGCCGATATTCATTAGAATTGACTCCTAAATAAATAATCTCCTAAATAAATAAGAGGTTACGTAATTTCTAAATCTTTTAAAAACATTTTTTTAATATTATAGTAATATATTGATGCTGTTAGCTATTGCTGAATTTGAATGAAGCAATAATTAATATTAATAATTATTAAGCACTAATTATAGTCATCTTATTTTTTTATATTGCTAATATTTGGGCTCATATAATAAAGCAAAATTTATCATCAGACACTGATTTATTTTTCTAGTAAAATACAAGTAATATGTATTTCTTCTTATATCTCATGAGTAATTAATTGAGTAAATTGAGAAACTATTGTGGTGTATTCTAAATCATATTACAATGAGTCTTTTTATTATATCATAAATTTCTTTTTCTTTATGCTCCCTTTATTGAATAACAATATTTTTTCTTCAGATTTTATTAAATCACTTAATTCTGACTTTGGGACAATTTTGCTTTGAAAACAAAGGCATTTTGAAATGATCCGTACCTTGCATAGTTCTTTTCAATGACAAAAAACTACGAAATTGGTTTTTCCATTAACAAAAGAACCAGCATTCATTAATAATTACACATGTGTCAAGAATAAATTTGTGATTAAACAGTAATTCTAATTGCCGAATTTGAAATGAGTAAGACATAAAAGTTATGCTGACTGATTAGAAGCTCTTAACCTTATTATACCTGAAATTTGCTATAACACAGTTATAGAAATTGTCATAAAAATGAAATGGAAAACATGAATTAAATTAAAAGAATGTATTTGAATTTTTGTGGGTAGTTTGTATTAATAATATTAAACTACTTATTATAATCAAGTATGGAATAAGATTGAGAATTTAATTGTATAATAAAATTAAATCAAAAGTGCCTGCTTAGTTACCACATTTATATTTACACTATAATTTTTATAATACATTTAGTGAAACAAAAATAACAGAGATTATTTTATGAATTTTTTAAACATTTGAAAATTTTTAATTTCTCCAATCGAATTCAGATCTTTCTTTTAGTGATTTAAGACCTTGTTACAAATTTTTCAAGCAAGTTAAAAATAAAGGACAAATTTAAAAATTAATTTATTGCAAGTAAAATATATTTAAACTCAATATTTCATGAATTATAGAAAAGACTGTTGTGGACGCATTCCTCAGCTTAATATGAAGAAATATCTTATATTCTGGAATAAATATTTTCACAAAACTTTTCTTCTCGTTTTAAAATAAAAGATATTAAAATAAATATTAATTAAATAATAAATAGCAACATGTTTGTATTTCAGAATATTTGGAGGAACTTCAGTATTATGCAGCTCATATAATATTCAATGGAAAAATATTATCTCACGATTTAAAAAAAAAATGTTTGGTAAAAATTGCAAGCCATTAGTATTATTATTTTTTTTGTTAATTTGTAGAGTATTTTTTCCTTTTCAATTTAGTTGCTTGTTACAAAGTGATAATGTATTTTACGTATGATTATATATATATTTTTTATTAAAAATGTTTTTTTTTTACAAATATGAATTCAGGAAATTTTTATCGCTTTGATTCCTTCTATTTTTTTGTTTTTAACTATCATAAATAATTCGAATTATTGAAAGCCTACTTCTCTTAATAATGTTTTATATATTATGTTATGAAAATTAATTAAAAAGTAATTATGATTTTCTAAAAAAATATTCTATTAAGTCATTTGCTATAACAATCTCTGTACAGCAGTATCAATAACTTAAAAAAGATAAATAAATGGTTTTATTTATTGATTTCTGGTTAAACGAAATTTAATAATCTTTTTATTACATTGGAAATTAGGTTTGAGTGGATGTGTTTCTCATAAGATTTTGAAAATGTTTTCTAAATCAAAATGAAAGAAAATGAATTGATATAATGTGTTCTTTAAATGCTGTTACTGGACTTATAATAGCAAATTATCAGCTAACTGATATCAATATTATTATCTTTGGCTGATCAAACGCTCATGTTATTGGAAATATGTTAGATTTTTTTTTAATACAATAAAATCTTTGATCTAAATCTCTCTATCGAAGAAATCTCTCTAGAATTCTATCATGATTTACATACAAATTATAAACACTAGTTAACAAAGTTTGCATTTTAATGACATATATTATTTTGAAATTCCCTTTTTATTTTGACTTAAATACTATTATATATTGTTTATAATTACAAAGCAATCTAGAATAATACTTTTCTTTTCAGCAGGCTGGTTGGTTGCGTTTTATGGCGCAAGGTCCATAAAGGACAAGCTGCCTCCTTTTCAGCAGATATTTAGATTTAGGATTCTTAAAATATATTTGGTTATTAAAGTCACATGTTAAGTAGTAATATTTTATTTAATAATGTCTGAAGAAATGATAATAAGCTAAATATTAAGATTGTTGTGTAAATCTGCATTCGAATTAGTTTTATCTTGACATTAATTTAACATAAATAACCATGTCAAGCCTATAAAAAATCTCTACGAATAAAAAATCCTATACTAATACTTAAATTCATATAATTATGAAAAGAATAAGTAAATTGTACATTTTATTCAATTTATTCTAATTTAAATTTTAGGAATAATATTAAATTACAATTTTTTGAAAAATAATTTGTAAGCGAATATCTTTCAGAACAATTTTTGTATTCTTCTACATTTATCCTGAGATAATTAGACATTATACTTATTAATCAAATTTTAAGAACCACCAAATAAGGTACTTTTTAATACTTTGAAATTTTGCATATAAATTTTAGATTATTATTTTTATCGCAAAAAATATTTTATAATTTTGATTGCTAAAAATTGCCTATTTTATAACATCATCTGACACCTTATTACATTATTAGTGAGGAAAACATTTAATTGCAAATTTATTTAAGAAGTTATTATAAATCAGGTTCTGTAGTAGAGCATAAAAACACAAGAGACATTAGCTTAATTTCTATCAATAAAGTTTAGTTTCCAGTATTTGTTATTTTCACAACAAAAGGGCTGTAAAATTTGTTTTTGTTTACTTACTTATTTATATTGAAAAACAATAGTTAAATGTAACCTCATGCTATGTAATTCTATGCTATTTACTTTTAAAAGTTGTTAAAAGTACAATTTTATATATAATTTTATTTGCAAAACTTTAACTATAAAATATTAAAAATGTACTGATTCTATATTATTGATTTGATATTAAAATATACCAAATTTTAACTCATTTATGTAGTATGATTCGGTAATCCAATGCTGTTTCCTTAATTAGTTTGATTATATAAAATATTATAAGGAACAATTTAGTAAAAATATGTACTTTGGTTTAATTTTCCAATGAAATTTAAAATGCACCACTATACTTATACAAGAAAGTATGCGTTAAAAACCTTTGTAACCTAATATAATGATAAAATTATATAAAATAACCAAAGCATTTTGTAAAATTTTAGGCATATCATATTTTAGGTATATCATATTTTTGAAAACTTGACCTATGCAGAATCAAAAAAAAAATATTTTACAGTAAATCTGTCGTTTGAAAATCTAGTCAAGAAGATACAATGCCTTTTGCAAACTAAATATAGCAAGTCAAATTTTACTATTTATTCTACTATTCGCATTGGAAACAGACTATTTGTTTTTCATCGTACATTCAGATTAGTAGTTTCTTATTCTAAATTAGATTAATGGGTTGGGTTTTCAAATGACTGAAGCCGAAAATCGTTAGGTTTAGGTGATTCAGTGCAGCATGAAGCAATTCCTTCGAATACATTTACAATATTTAAAATATCATGTGAGTAATAAAAACTTCATAACTAAAAATATATGATTGAAATAAAAAAAAACATAAATTTTTCTATTCTTATAAAGCTATGAAATATATTAATTAAACAATGCAAAAGAAGTTTGTAATGTATTTTATGAGAACATTTCATTGAATTCTTTAATTTATGTACCTCTGTAATTTACCCTTTTGTATGGTTCTATATTAAATATATTTTTATTTTTTTGCTGAGAATACCGAATATATATTATGAATAAATCCTAATCACGTCATTCACAAAGATTATGTACCAATTATGCCTTTATTTTATCTGATTAAACATAAATTTATTTAAATAAATTCAATATTGCATGGTGCATTGATTTTTCAAAATACGTTTATTAAATTTTACGTAAACATTACTGAATATTGTTCAAAATAGCATTTACAAGACTGAAAATTTACTCAGATACTCAATTTCTCTTGCTCTCTTTATTATAATTAATTGTTACAAATGGACTTTCTTTTTAGGATAATTATCTTAGCCATAAAATAAGTTATTTTTAAAGGAACATGAAAATCTCTTGTTGTTTTTTATAACTTCCTTAACTTATTCAGAAATTCCATAAGAAAATGTTCCAAGATTTTTTTTTTCTTTTGCATTTCATCTTTGAAGGAGTGAATAAGACAAATGTTGAACATGACACACAGTTATCGATCAGAATGTCAATTGAGTGAAGAGATAAAAGTTTTTTTCCCCTTCCAACTTTTTCTTGAATATAAATGGACTCAAAAATTTGTTGCAATTTATTTCGACTAGAAAAAAGTTCAGAAAATATAATTATAGAAATTGTTAAGATTAAGGTGATAAACTTATAAAAACATTCTTCAGTTTAAGAGTATTTTATAAAGTTTATTATTATTTTTTCTAATTATGGATATATATATATCTGTATTTCAAATACAGATTTCAATAAATAAATGATAATTCACCTTCTATTATTTTTAATGATTAAAAATATTGAATATTTTTTAAATATTATGTATGTTATAGTTTTAATAAATTTCTTATTATTGCACTCTGATTTTGATTGTTTTAGGCATTTTATCTTTGTTTTATGTTTTAATAACATTAGCATTTTTATTTTAATGGATTGGGGGCAGAATTCAATTTTGTCGTAAATTTAAAAAGGCCTTAATGAGGTTTTTCTTTTTCTTAACAGTGTATGAGTAATAAAATACAATTTAAATTTAATGGATTTAAAAAAAAAGTTTTTTTTTTCATTCACATAATTATTTTATATATTAAATTTATTGTAAACATACCTTTAAATAAAGACACATAAGTAAATATTCCACACTTTTACGTAAAGTATTTAACATTTTTATGCGCAAAAATGGTGGACAAAGACAGCATTGTTATTATGAATGATAATATCGAAATTTATTGTCAAAAACGTCATCCTCATGTAATAAATATGGTAATCAAGTAATAAATAAAGAGGAAGGTATAATAAGGCCACAATACAAAGTACAATGTAAAATGTATATATTACCAACCAGATCTATAAATGACTTTTAAATAAAGGTGGCTACTTATCTCAAGAAGTAATCGATATTGCTTTTATTGACATGGGTGCATGCATGCTATGTAGCTGACAGAGACAGGTCAAACAGTTTCAAGTATACTTAGTGTTTGTTTCACAGTTCGTAATAACAGCAATAGGTATGTGAGTCATCAGATATATTTCTTAACTTAAGGGTATATTATTGAACTACTCTTCTTGTTAACCTGAAGGGAAATTAAGAGAAAGTAAGTTAATCAAAAGATACAAACACCACATCCAATCCAAAATGTTTCAAATGTTATGTCTAAAATGCACACCATTTAAAAATAGATCTAAATACACTTTTTTAAAATTTTGCGTGCCATCATGTTGAAACCACATTTCACAACTAACATGATCAGGGACGTCGATTAGCGTTTTTAGAAGCATTTTTTGAACAAAAATGAGGCAGGCCCGACAAAATAGTCCTTAGCGATACCAATCCAGAAATTAATTTTGAAGTATTTTTCAGTGTATGAAATTAATAGTTTAGTATAGATTGTCTAAAAAATCAGTTTAAATTTATATGCCAAAAATAATTGAAATTTAATAATTATAGTTAATAATTGTAAGTAATTGGTAATCAGCAGAAACATTCACATTGTCATCAGAGAAATAATATATTACTTTCCATACTAATACGCAATTCATGTGCATAGTAACACATAGAGCAAGAAATAATGAAAAAATATCTTAATAAATTTCTAAAATAATGAAAACTAGGATAAGTCTTCAAGAAATGAAAATTAACGTTAAATAGCTTTGAGTTAAGTATTTCATTGAAATTTTCTGCGATATCCTTAAATAAACATTAACAGTAACATTAATAATAATAAACATGGATAGTAGGATATAAATTTTCTTTCTATTGAAGAACACTTGCTATGAGCTATTTATTATATTTAAATATTTGATTGTTTTTGATATAATTATACAAATTGATGAATTTAAGGAAATTTTCTAATAAAATATATTAAGAAACTTTTGGGTGTTGTTAAATTAATATATTTTATGTATATACAAGAATTGCTAAATTTATTTTTAGAAATTTCTAACTTATATTATATTGATATAAGTATTTATAACTAACATGTTATTTCAAATATTGTAAATGTATTGGTAAAAATTGCTTTATGCAGCAATATTTCTCACCTAAACCTAACTATTTTCTACTTCAGCCATTTGGACACGCAATACCATTATCTAATTTATAATAAAATAGTTAATCCATGTATCAAATAAAAAAATATTACCACAGTAAAATAGTCACAAACATAATCTAAATCATAATATTATTGATTCAATGGAATATACTTGAATTATTTAAAGAATATTGTGTTTATGAATGTAGGGTTTCTTAAATATCTTACAAAAAATGTAGCATTGCAGCTAAAAAGCCGCTTGAATTTATCATTGGATTATTTCTTTGTAAAAAGTACTATTTTACATTAAATGAATTTTAGAAAATTATACATAGAGATAAAACTATTATTATTTGTTATAATTTATGCATAAAAAATCCAACATTATTTAGCCAACAATTAAACATTATTTCGTAGAATATTTTCTGAAAATGTTTGTTTTAAAATACATTTATTTTTATTTTAAATCTAACAATTTAATTCTAATTTTAATAATATTTGACAATTTTTAAGTAAGGATTATTATATTTTTCTTTTAATCTTTACATATTTCTAGTTAAAAGAAATGTGCTTTTATAAGTATCATTGAAAATATTTTATTAAAAAACTATCTACAGTATGAAGCGTGAATATGGTATGGATAACAAAGCTTATATATTCAGTTAAAATAAGCTTTTATTTTGCAGTGTATCATTAACTAAAATTTCTAGAAAGTTACTTTGTTTATTGTTTACTTTTTATAAAATCAAAGGTAATTATTTTACAGGACTATTTCCTTTTATTTTCCACAAACATTTTATGCACAGACAATTAATAAGTGCATGTTTTCAATGATGTTAATGTGATTCAGTATTTTTAATGAGAAGATTTTAAAATGAAAATTATTTTGAAATTTCCTTTCTTTCCTTGCCAATTTATAAATTCAGTACAGTTTCTTTCACTGTTAATTTGTTTTTTTAAATAGATAAACATAATAAATAAAAACTTACAGTGGTATTACATAAAGCCGATGGTATTATAATATTTTATAATACTGTGTAATATATTTAAATAATATAAATATTAATGACAATTTTATTTAATTAATATCAGTATCTTTAGAATATTATACAAAATTTGACATCACTTAAATGAAAATGGACTTCATAATCAGTGAATAAATCGAAGAGGCTAATGGATTTTATTCTACCTAATTGATTTTATTCAACGCACTGAGTTTATTCCATTAATCAAAAAGAAATGTAAGATAATTTAATGAAATATTATTACTCTTAATTTGCAAATGAGTAGTTGCGCTTATATATTAATAGTTGTTAATTTATGAGATTTTCTTTCAATTAAAATTATTAAAAAGATCATGAATTTAAAAATGAAGACTAAAAGCTTAGTATGTAACATGTTTTGAAAAAATTGCTAGAGTTGCAATTTTTTTATCTATCTAACATATGATATTCAATTACCATGTATTACATTTTTAAAAAAATCAGGATCTAGTTAGATCATTATATTTTATATCTAACATTCATCTTCTTCCTTATTCAGAAACATTATGCCTTTTTTAGAGGTTATGTTGCATGCATTTATATTTTTCTAATTCCTTATAATTTGATCAATAAAATTCATATTAATTAGTGATGTTTCTGTAGACTTTTCATGAATGGAAGCATATTGCATTCAAGTTTCTAGCATTTTTTATATTCGTAAAGTCTTTTGTATACTTAGGAATACTAGATATTGTTAACAGATTTTCAGTTGACTAATTTGAAAAAAAAAATAAAAAGAGTTCTATATTTTATTAAATTTTTGACACATTTTTTGTTTCAATTTTTTTTCTCTTGATTTTAAAATGTTTCTGCATTTTAAATTAGTTTTTCTTTAATCCAAATGCAACATTCATAAGATAAAAAATATATAAAAGCATAAAAAATAAAATATGAAAACCAGAAAGTATGTTTTAAAAAAATATTAAAATTATTTTGCAAACGATACTAGAAAACAACTTTTAACATTTAAAGAAACAGATTATATTCTTTGAAATTGAATTTATTTGTAAAACATTATAAATTATTAAACATTTACAAATTTTCTTCTTCCTATATGAAGCATCTTTTGTCTTTGAAATTATCATGAATTTTTTAGTCTAATGTCTGAATGAATGTTCATATTTTAAACTGGAATTTATATGAATTTTTGGTCTATTCATTTCTGAAATTCAGGACAGCCCATGGATAAGGAGCATATTGACGTATGAACTGCATCATTATTTTTTAATTCTATTGACTTTAAGCATTTGACACCGTGATTAAAACTTAGTGTTTAATGTCATGTGAAAGATAATTTTGGTCTTTAAGAAACAACATTTTTGGGGATACAATAAAAATTATATTATTGAAGCACACAACCAAAATAACTGGAATTTGTTCTGAAATATTTCCAGATATAATTTCATGAAAGAACAATAAATTGTTTATATGCTGAAAAAGAGCGTATCATTAAATTTATCATAAACATGGAAGCTCAGAGATAACCTTTTTTGCATATCGAAACTAAAGGAAACGAAACATGGAAATTTAGAAAAAAAAATATTCTTAAGTTTTATTATTGGGAAAGTAATTCTCAAATGATACTTTTGTTTTTATCCCTTTCTTGTTCTTTCAGTGTAAATATTATGAAACTGTGCAGATTTATAAGATATATGGCTTTATGTACGTAATTACTTTTATACAACAGTTAAACATTTTATGCTTGTCATGGTTTAATCTTAAAGAAACGCGAAAGAATTGTTGAATATGAGAAGATTGCAACATTAAAATGACTTTTAAAAATATTATAGCGTTTGAGAATCATAAGCAAAGAATTTAAGATCGAAGTAGAATTTAGTAGTTTTAGAATTTGCTTATAACTACAAGATATAAAATTGTACTTTTATTAAGAAGCAACGTTTTTAATGGTCATACTATAATAAAGAAAAATATGTTTACAACTTTTAAGAATAAATGCAACTTAGCACCTAAAAGACGGTTTTTTACCTTTAAATCATCGGTTTTCTGATATAAATGAATATTTTAATTTTTATGTTCTATTTTGGAAATAAATGTTACACTATATATGAAAAACATTTTTAATGTATATGTGAATTATAAAAATTACCTTTAAAATTTCACAATGTTTCGAAAAGAAGTTAAATTTGTTTCCTTTAAGATTAAAAAATAAATTACTTTTATCTGAGATGAAAACATTTTCATTATTTCATTATAATTTTAGGTGCAATTATTAAATTTTGGAAAAGCTATAGACATTAAATATGCGTGTGGAAATGACTGTAACATAAGATTGAAAGTTTATAAATATGTAATATTAAATTTTCTAAAATTTCCCACATATTTTTTCATTTTAAGTTTTATGGTTTGAACTGAACTGAATATGTATTTAATATTTGAAATGAAATTTTTCTAATAAATTTAAAGAAAATACTAAAGATCATATTTTAATAAATTTTAGACTTCTTAAGAGCTCAAAATTTGAAGTTTTATAACAAAAGATGTGTATTCTAACATATTTAAATATCTAAATTATATATATTTTAGAAATAAAAAGTGCATGTTATTATTCATGGATATTATGTGATATATATAAAAGGGAAAAATTAAATATAATTAAAAGAAATAAAATAAATCATATGTTTAAAAATACTTAATTATCTTTTGGATATATATTCCAGATTTCTACAATATACCCTAATTTTATATCGATCTTTTATAATCAGACCTTTATACTATATTTTTTATCAGAAATAAATTAAAAAAAAATTAAACATAGTTTTTCATATTTTGATGAATATTATACGTTAAATATATTTCTTTAATGATATCTCTTAAAAATAAAAGGTTATAATTGAAATTAATATAAATTAATACGATTCCATACTCAGGAACTATTTAAACAGACAAGTTTGTTTTTAATATTTGGATTATTTTTATTAATTTATAATCTTGTCTTTAATTCTCTTGAAATTTATAAAATTTAGAAACTTTTTAATTAGGAAATACTAATATTCATCATGAATTTTGATACTGTAACAAAAAGACATTAAAATATATTTGTTCTATGTATTTTCTAATGAACAACTGAAGTAATTAATCGTTCGTTGCGCATAAAAAACATAAAAATGTTTCAATTTATTAATTTTTTCAATGTTTGTTAAATTATGAATGAGAATACGATGTATAGAAAAAAGAAAACCTGGTATTTTGTTAAATTGAAATGATATTTTGTTAATTATGTTACAGTGAAGTTGGTCGTGGGTAACTTGTTGTTTATTAATTTTATAATGTTTTCTTCTTGTCGTTTTAAAATGTTTACTAGATAGAAATCATTAATCACAAAAGTATATTATCAGACAAAATGATTATTTTTACAGTGATTAAAAGCACAATCCCAATCTATGGTTTACTTCAAGGTTAATATTTTTTAAATAATGAGGTTATGTGATTGAAACAAAGTATTAAATAAAGCTCATAGTGATAATGTGATTATCTGAATAACCGGTATGAAATAATAAAAAAGTTATATTAATAATTTGTATGTCCTGCACTAAATTTTATCTATTTACTATATATTGCTTCCTAAAGACAAATAATTTTATTAAATAATACTTTAAAGTTAATATAAAAGTATCTTGAAGTTTGGTAATTAAATTTGCTATTGAAAAATATATGTAATTTATAATTGAAATTTAAAAGGAATAAATTGTAGAAATAATTCATATTGCTCGGTAAAATTTAAAAGTGATTGCAACTTTTTATGAGTTTAAAATTGTTACCCGGTAAAATTTTATTTATATCGGTGATATTATAGGATTTAATTTACGTATATATTTGTTTCATTAAATAGTCTAGTTTATCTGCTATAAGATATTTTTAGCAGACCATATAAATTATTATTATCATAAATATTTATTTTTTAAATGTTAATTTTGAACTGAAAATGATGAGTGTGATACCAAATTTATAGAAACAATGTGATATACATAGCCTTTGTTTGTTTTAATTATCTAAAGATAAGTGTCAAAAATAAAGTTGGTTTGTAAAGTGCTTTATTGAAAATTAAGCTACATATCTATAACGGGAATTAAATTAAATTTTCTCGTTTATAATTGCAAATTTACTAAATTTTATAAATGGGGAGTTTAAAGTAGAAACTTAATCTGATCAAATCGAGCAATATACTGTGTTTGTAAAAAACTGATGTCATTATTAATGCTATTGCTTGTTATATAAGAGAAATGAGATGAGGATCACGGAATAAAAGTCTTGAAATATATTCTTATATTAAGTGTAAAAATTATAAATCTTCTAAGTTTTCAATATAATTGCGTCAAAAAACACATTTGCTCAAATCAGTTTCTCTTAAAATTTAATTAAAATGATTTTATTTCCATGTAATGTAACACTTTTAAAATTTCCTATATATTAGAAATTGAGACATTTTGTAAAGTACAGAAATTGCATTTAATATATATTTTGCTTAGGTATATGTAAAGATACTTAAATATTATTTAATCTTCCAAAATAATAAATTTTTCCTTAAATACAAATTATACTCCTTACATATGAGAAAATTATAATTTGCTTGAAATTTATAATTATAAAATGCAAAGGCCACTGTGGCCTGGTTGGTTAATGCATTCGTTATCGCATGATGGGGAGTTTAAATCCCGAACTAAATGAAAATCCTTCGTGTTCACTAATATTGGTTGGAAATGAAAAATATGTTGTGGTCATTGGTAGGTGGCAAAACAAGCTTGGGGAATCTACTGCTTAGTCTCTGCTTGTAAATAACAAAGACCCATTACATTTGAGGCCACAATGTACACTCACTTGGATGCCTCTCTATATTGGGAACCTTAATTTTTGCAACTTTGTTGAAAAGGGTAAATACTACTAGCAGTGCACTATATAAAAAAACGTATTTTTAAAATACTTTTTTTGTTACGAGATTAATGAGTTTTGATTTTTACAACTATTTAGATACATGTGTAACCAGAGTCATAATTGAATCAATGTCAGATATAATATTTATGAAGATGATTTTTCATCAAAATAAACAAGTAATGAACTAAAACTAAAACGAGATAGTAATTTTTTGACTGAGATAATAGAGATTTTAAAATAATCTATTCTGAGATAAAAAAAAATGCTATGGATGTTTTGGAAATGAATTATGTATTAACTTTATTAATTGATTTAATTAATATATTAAATCGGCAAAGAAAATGATAAAATACATTAGATAAGATAAATGGATTAAAAGCTAATTTGGAGTTGTTTAAAAATGTCTTCATAAAATGAGTGGAGCTAAGAAAATTCTTAAAAATTTTTTCAAACACTTTTTGTGTCTACTTAGTTTATAAAAATGAGCTAATTTCTTGCCCATTTAATAACTGTATCCAACCACTTGATTTCTTTGTTTGAGTAATATGATTTAACACCTCATGCCTCACAGAATTTTAAGATTTCTAAAATATGATCAAATATCTCCTAACAACTAGACTGAAAAATGTTCCTTGCTTAAGATTAAAGGCAGATATTTTGTGATAATCGATTTCAACACATAAATGTATTCTTCATTTATTCTTACGAACTCTTATATAATACATGATTAAATTCTTTCTTTGTTGATATTTCTGATGTGTTATTATACCATTTAAATGAGATTACTTCTTTTACCGTAGTAAATGATTTAAGTCATTTTGCTGCTAATAATTGTTCTAAAGAAGTTTGTAATTTCAAAATTATGAAAAATTATAACATGTAATCTTAAAAATCACAAAGTTTGTATTTTATAAAAAACTTGATTTTCAAACTAAATTTTGTTTTTAATCAAAATTTAGAAGAAAGCATAATTTTTACTTTTGCTCAGGTAAATTTTAAAATGATTATAACATTGAGTCAACGTATTAATAATAATAATATATATTACCTTCTTCATATAGTATTGGGTGTGGAAATCCCTTTATAAAATATGGATGCCTAATTAATTCAATGTTTAAAAGCATTTAATGCTCATATATTTATTATAATTTATGAATAAATAATTTTCTTGAGTAATGCAAAAACGAACTATGCGTTAACTTTAATTTTCAATTCAATAAATATAAAATTTTTTCTTTAAGGAAAGAGAAAATTAAAATAACAATTAACTATCAATTGCGTGAGACAGAACAAACTACTAGCTATGTCCTGGTAAAATACTCTTGGACTAATGGTATCAGAAATTAATCAAATTGCGTCATATCTGAAGAAAGAGGATGTTCTTATTAATGATGAACATTTCTTTTCTAAGAATAAATATAAGTCACGACAACCAATAATTAAAGTCCTTAAGAAGTTGTTTATTGTGACTAAATGGAATTACACCAAATTGAAGTATATTAATAAAATTAATTTCAGTAAAATATTGTAATATGAAATAATAATAGAAAATTATATTTGATTAGTTTGATTAGATATAACTGTATAAACACACTTTT
>JAPDSC010103832.1:0-10340 GCA_026290005.1 Latrodectus geometricus
AAAAAAAAAAATCAGAATTGTTAAAAATTTAGTTGGTAAAAATTTAAAGCGTGAATAGAAAAGTAAGAGAAATAATGAATAACAAACTAATTTCAGAAATATATCGCACAGTTGTACTAAAATATTCATAGATTTTTAATTATTCATAAATTTACTGTATTTGTTCTGTTTGTTTTTATTCAGATCTTTTGAGAAAAATTATTAGTAATTACAAATGTCTCAAATGGTTTTCTTTTTTTTTTTTCATAAGACATATCTATTTTCAAATGTTTATTTTCATAATACAGCTCAAAAAGAATTCTTAAAAACTAATGCTAATTAAAATTATAAATTTAAATATACGTTCTAGAGGAAATGTAATCATTAAAGTTATTTAATGTAACATTCAGATAGTATATTTGAGCTGTTATATAAATTTTTAAAGGTTTTTTTCAGCTACAGATACTTTCTAATAACTATATAGCATATCAATTGATTCAAAACCATCAAATTTCATCCCTTTTAAACCACATTCTATTTTTTATAATTATTTTCAATTTTCATAAGTTTTAAGCTTCTTAAATTGAAGTTAATTTAAAAAAAAATTATAAAAATTTAGTTTACTAAAAAAATGCATAGAATAATTTTTCTTTATATATATATATATATATATAAATATATATATATATATATATATATATATATATATATAGTTTTTTATTTCTAGAGCAGTTATTTCATTTGTTAATTGTAGAAATTATGCTAAGTTTAAATGTGTATATTTAATTTAATCAAGAAAAAGGTAATTATAAGTGTATACATAATTGTGATACATCAATTTAACTCATGTTGTCCAAATATTTTTAAAATAAACCAAATTTATTGCATATTTAATATTTTTAGTTTGAATATTTCTGCGTTTTAGAAATGATTAAATCTTTTGTATTTAATTAATAATTTGCTATATCCATGTAGCATAACTTATCTTTAACTATTTTAGTGTTTGCAATAGCTAGTAAAATGATTAATAAAACAAATATGTTTCGTAAATGTAATTCTGTTATACATCATTCACATATAAAACAATATGAATGAAAAGTTTTCGTTGCATTTTCCCCAGTTTTTCTGAAATATTTTCAAATCAAGTTAAAGCAAAAGTTCAGACTTTTGATGATTGAATTTCAAATTCATGAAATACTTTTCCGACATTTATGCATGTTTTATTTTTTTCAATTGAGATCTTGAATCAATGCTAAGATTTTTTTTTTTTTTATTTTTACATTTATGAATATAAAGTAAGATGATATTTTCAATTAAAACAAAAAAAAGTTTACAACACCCGCAGCAATCTTAAACTAATGATTTATACTTCCTATTTTATACAATATCTACAAAGATTTAATAACATTTATTTTCAATCGTTCAAAATTGTCTGGAAATACATTTGAAAGTTAAACATAAACAAATAATAAAAAACTGGATCGTTTCTCACAAGAAAATAATTTATTCTTTTTTAATAATTTATCACACATCTATTCTTATGCTCACTATTAGTTATGCTCTGTTGACGTATCTAATTAATTCAATAATTATTCAAAATAAATTTTTTTAATTTATGAACTATTCCTGAATTTGAATAAAATTTTCAAAAATTACAAATATTTATCTGCAATATAATAAAATCATGTTAGTTTTAATAACTTTTTAATCCACATTTCCACAATACAAATTCTACATTCGGATTTTTTAAATAACAAGTATCTATAATTCATTTAGATTTATTGTAAATTATGCGTTATTGATAATTTTGCCACATGACAAGTAAATGAGTATTTTAATATTGAAGAATTTAAATAAGAATCGCAACAAAGAAAATCTGCAAAAATAGAAATGTGCAACTACTTCGCATTTCATAAGAAAAGAAAAAAATTAACATTCATAAATTTTCGTAAATATTAGTTTGGGGAAAAAGAAATCCATTATTTTTACGTCAACTTTTTGTAACTTCTTTCAGATTCGCTTTGTAAAAAGGTTTAAAACAGTTTTCATGTAGATTTTTAGGTCTTGTGCGAAGCTACGACTGCTGACATGCTGTCAAGTTTGATAATTTTTGATAATTTATAGACATTCTCGACGATGTTGTATCCATGCGAGGTGCATCTTTAGCATCCAAATATCCAAACGGAATCGACGAAACCAAAATTATGCGTAACTGGTTGTTACAGTCATATATAGGACGCTAAACACCTTTCACAATTTTAGCCACTTGGTTAGCATTTTCGCCATTATAAAAGAAAAAGAAAATGTATCGAATTTTCTATTTGTTGTCTTCTATTTTTAAAACCTTGTACTCATAACTGAATGAAAAACCGCAAGAGGATATTTTAGTGTCAAATGTCACCTTTCCAATGACCATAAATTTGAAATTGTTTGATAGATACCTCACGAGATAGCGATCACTACAGACGTCTACCGAAAAAATAATTGATAACTTTTTCCCAAACCTAATATATTACAGAGAGGTATTTTATTTGGGAAAGTTTTTCCTCAAATATAAATTCTATATTATATGGGTTGTTCTAGTAAATGCAGTCCTGTTTATTTAAATTGTTGTTCACTTAATCTTTATTATCTAAGAAGACAACCCAAATAAATATTGACAAAAGCAATTACTCATATGAAGGCAATCACTAAATGATTTAAATTGTTATCTAATGGTTATTAAGTATACAGGTCGTAACCTTGTTTCAAATGTAACATTGAATTTTTACAAGAGGGATTATATAGCTCAAAAATTACCACTATAATAACATTCATATATACAAATTAAAAACATACGCAGTTTTTCGATTTGTAAGACCCCATGTTCACTATTAACCAATCTTCCACAACGAAAGATGCGTTCGCATTTTAGTATGCATCTATTCTGATAGGTTCATCTAGTTCATCAAACGATAAATATAGTTATTATCACTGGAGGTCTTATCTAGTTGGCCATTCAAAAGAGACTAGTACAACTTTTAGACCATTACTATGACAACTCATTTTAAGAGTTCTTTTATATTATAGTAATTAAATAAATTTAATTACAAAATATTAAACTTAAATCAAAAGTGCCTGTTAAGTTTTTAGTTAAAAATATTACAGAGGACAGTACTTTGTATCGCTAGATAACGCATCAAATTAGATACTAGTAAAATTTATCTTACAGAAGATAGATATCGTTAATTCAAACGTGTTCAGTTATAAATTTAATAAGTAGTCTAGGGAGTTGACTTTATGATCAAGCAATTTTTTAATTACATTAACAATTATTAAATCTCAATATCACCAAGTTGCTTTATGGGGTCGGCTTCTGAACACATTCGTGCATGTCTGGGCCTCACAAGC
This sequence comes from Latrodectus geometricus, assembly GCA_026290005.1. Classification (NCBI taxonomy): domain Eukaryota; kingdom Metazoa; phylum Arthropoda; class Arachnida; order Araneae; family Theridiidae; genus Latrodectus; species Latrodectus geometricus. The sequence continues at coordinate 3,370 of JAPDSC010103832.1, forward strand.
AGGACCTTACTGACAATCCACTTTTAGTTTTGGTCTTCTACAGGGTGCACAGTTTCATAAACTTGATTTAGGTCCGCTAATCTCGGAGATGTGTAACAACAGACTTTAAAATGTCATAAATTGCTTGTAAAAAATAAGTGTTACTGATGTATTCAAATTTAAGGTTATTTAATATCGAAAATATAATTTTCATAACTGCTTACGTATTTTAGTCTTATCTTTGAAAAAAAAATGTTGAAATATTATTTTAAACATTAGCTTTATTTTTGATATTTAATAAAATTCTAATTTTATTTCATCAGTACTAGATATAAGTTTCCCTCATATATTAATATTTTTTACCAATAGCGAACTATGTAAAAAAGAAAATGCTTGTTTCAGTACAATACCTAAAAACTTTATTAAATGAATGTCAATGTTTTTAAATCTTTTTAATAGTGCGAAATTAAGAAATTTAATATATAGTAATTTAATTTAATTATAGTAAATAACTAAAGATAAATATGAATTCCACAATGTGAATTTTACATTTTACTTTAATACATAGTGTTTTGTGCCTCTAGATAATGTATCAAGCTGGATACTATTGAAATTAATTTTACAATAAGTAGATACTATTAATTTAAATGTCTTCAGTTGTAAAATTAATAACTAGTCTAGTGAATACTTAGACACATTAAAAAGTTATCTAGAAATTCTTATAAATGTGACTTAATTTCTCAGAAGAAATTTAAGTTGACATAAATAATATGAAATTTAAGTATTTGTCATCAATAAAACAAACAAATTAAAAGTCTTATGATGATTAATTTCTCCCAAAGGTATTTAGCTCTCCTTAAAAGAAAAATATTAATTTTCTTTGCAAAAATTTTCAAATTTTTCCTCAAAGACTTAGTGTTAGATTATTTATAGTAACAAAAGCATATTAGCTTTTTCTTGTAAAATGTAGACAAATAGTTTGAAATAAACTATAGATCAAAACACTCATATTTACAATTAAATATTGGTAAAGTAATTCATAAAACTAAAAAAAATATTTTAACTAACAAAAATAATTTGTGCTAATAAATTTATTTGTTACATAGAATCTCATTATGGTTCTGAAATTAGAAATTAAAATGCAGAATTTCAGAAGAACTTTATATATTAAACGATTTTATCAAAAAATAAACCTTATTTCACCTAAAAACTTTCAAGAGATTATAGTTAGAAAATAATTTAACAATGAAAAGAATTTTCAACTTAAAATTTAATATTTTCTTATTCTTTCTTAAATATTCAAAGGAGAAAAATGTAGCAGCTTTTTGATATTTCCCATTTGAAAATCCATCTTTAGTAATGAATAAATGTACAATATTTTAAAATATTTAACTATATTTTTAAAGATAATCTAAATATATAAAAATTGTATTTATTTTCGTTAAGTATTATACAATATTACAAGTTTATACAATATTGTAATTTTATTTATTATTAAGATTAAATGATTAAACTAATGATACTAGATTATAAGTAAAGATTTAAAATCAAATATAAATTTGAATAAATAACCGAATAATATAATTATTAAAGTTAAAATTTATTGTTGAAATGAAAATATTAATTATTCTTTGAAATGTACTCCCATAAAACATAAAATTTAGATGTCATGAAAAATTAATTTTTATAGAAATTCCATGAATTTTAAGAAAACTTTAATGTTTATAAACTGCACATCTTCACGTTTATAAGAATCGTGATTTTGATTTCTTTTCTAATGTAGTATATTTCCACTCACGTTATATGAATCCTAAAAGAGTTTTCAAAAATTAAAAACAGCATTTTCAATTTTAGAAAAAAAAACGAAATAATTTAATTATTGCTTATTTATTTAGTTTTTAGGAAACTAAACAATAATAAAGCATAATAATAATTATAAACTTTAAAAGTGCAAAATTTCAATTGTTTAAAATCTTGACGATAACTATTATAAATTGATTTTTTTTTTTTAATTTTATGCAAAACAATTCTTTAATTTTTAAATCATAAAGACATCACTTATGAAGATTATTATTATCAGATGTCATACTGTATGTTATTATATAATTGGGCGCAATTTATTAATGCTAAATAAAAATAAAATTTTGAAATATATGAAGTAAAATTATTCTATTAAAAATGTAAACGAGAAATTACTTTATTAAAAATAGACAGTTATAGTTTAAATGTTATAAAACTTCCTTTAATGTGTATTATTATAATTTTTAGATCCTTTAAAAGCATGTAAAAATATAAATTTTAATGTAATTTTTTCAATTATTAACTTATCAGATCAGAAATATTATTCACCAAGTAATTAATAAATGTTAAAATGCGTAATATTTTTTATTCTGCAAATATAACGCATATTGGAAGTGAGAAATAAAATTTTTTTCTAATATTTCTTGATATTTCTTTTTGTAATAAGTTGTTTCACTAATAAAATTAAATGTTTCTATTAAAAATAAATCACGAATAAAATTCAAGTAATTTTATATATTTAAAGCTGAGTTACAAATCCTTAAAATAAGTTAAGACGCAGCACACAAATTCAGTTTTCCTCGAAACATTCAGAATAATGAAATTATGAGCACTGTTTAATGAAAGTTACGTTTAAAATATTTTATACACAAATGTATATTATATAAAAATCTAATGTTATTCACGTTTTCAATTTTAAAAAATTATATATGTTCATAAATATTAGAATGACACTTTATTAATATAATCATTAAAAGTTTTACTGAAGTGAAAAAATATTCTTAAACTTTCATATAATAATATTTAGTTTTAATATTGACTTAATCACTTTAAAATATTACTAGAACGAAATTACTATAACTTATTTTAACTAGTATTATAAATGTAAAGCACAATAATCTGCGCGCGTTGAGCAAAATGTATTGTTTCAACACCTCATAATCTTCCAAAAATTACATAAAAATAAAATACATGACTTGTTATTAAAGCGAATTGTTTGCTGATAATTTACTGATAACAATTTTAAATGGTATTATTGTTTAAATAAATTATTGTTTAGATAAATAAAATAGTTTAATTAGAGCTCCAGAAATGTGGAAATTAATTCAATTTGTAAAAATTATTTATACACATATTACAAATTTCTATATTTATACAGAAAATATTCACTCATGGTTCTTTTTACATATGTGCTAAGAACAAATCCTAAAAACAATATTAATGTTTTAGAATTAAACATTAATATTGTTTTAGAATTATTATTAATGTTTTAGTTTTAAATATTACAAATTTCTATATTTATACAGAAAATATTCACTCATGGTTCTTTTTACATATGTGCTAAGAACAAATCCTAAAAACAATAATGTTTTAGAATAAGAGTTACGCAAATGACTTCTAGAATATATAATACTCACTTACTTGACTTGGAAAAATATATGATAATTAAAATTTATTTTATGCTTTTTTTTCTAAATTTATGTATAGAAATAATTTATGCGAATTATTTTGGAAACTCCAGAAAGTAAGAATATATTTTATAGTCTGGAGTGAAACATTTTTAAGTTAAATCGAAGATTTTAAAGATAATATAATAATTTCATGCAATCTGATGTATGGAAGTTATAAACAAGATAGATTTACAATTTCGATTAAGGATCTCTTAACGTCAATAAAAATAATAAAATCAAAATAATTTTAAAATTAAATTACTTAATAAATAAATTACTCAAAAAATAAGCATTGAAAATTAGATGAAAAAAATTGTGAGAATGTCACACGCACATACAGACATACATTATATATATAATATAGTAGTAATTTTTGAATTTAAATTTTGAAATAAAACAAATTGAACATTTTGAATTCAAATTAATAAAAAAAATTACAAAAATTATGGAAAAGCAAATTTAACTATATTTTATGAATAATTATTTATAGAATATAATGGAAGGAAAAAATAAAATACATTTAAATATGTTACATGATATGAAATAAATTACATTTATTTAATATTTTTATACTTAAAACTTTTAAGAAATAAAATTCATTTCAAAACTTAAAATTAATTTAAATTGCTTTGAACATTATAACTTTTTGAATAGATTTCATGTCCCTGATAATAAAAAACAATTAAAAATTGGGCATTATAAATTCATATAGAATACTTACAATTTGCACAAAATAATAGACTTACCGTTTTATGAACTGGAAATTACGCTAGTTGAAACAAAAAGTCTAAGTTCATCAGTGTCAACATTGTCCTTTTGTATGTAAATTGTAGCACTAAAATAGTAGATATAAATATATTATCCAATAATTGGCACGGTGTAATTGACCCTTTGCCACAAAAAGAACAGAAATTACTACTCATTAGTAGCATTACCCACGTCTCACCAACACAAATCTGTTTATAGGGCTGGCCACATTCATACATATATCAAGTAAGTTAAAGGACAAAGAAACTCAGAAAAAGAAAACGTTCATATCTTAACCGGGGTTCGAACACGCGACCAACGGTCTGGGAACGCTAATGACTCAGCTATCGGATGGCAAATATTGAATAGAAATATAGATATAGAATATAGGAATTTATATATAAATATAGAATATATAAATATAGAATATAGAAATTTATGAAGAAAATTATTAAAAATCATTATATTCAAGTATTCATATTGAAAAATGACATTGAAACCACAATGTAAAATTGTGGACAAAAGTTTAAGTATTCTTAATTTCTCTGTATAATCGAACGAGTAAGGTACGTTATTTAGTACGTGATTGATTACTCCCCCAATCTTACAATCAACGGAATACATAGTTGAGACCATAGAATGAATTTCATAATATTAATTTTCTTAGTATCATGAGGCAAATTTAATATAAGGAAATTTAGTCATAATTTAATTAAAAATATAAAGAAGATTCTTAAATACATTAATGCTTTTAAAAAATTAAACTGATAGCTAAGCAATAATGTAAATAACGTAATTGTTTTGAATATAGTTAAAATAATCTCACGCATAAAAACGAAACTAAATACGATCTTGAAGTTTATAATCAACGAAAAACATTTTAAGCCACAACGCAAGTTTGGTAACATTGTATTCTTAATTATACCATATAGTATAACTGCACATACACTCAGGAACATTGAAATGAACGCACTAAAGAAAGGTACAAGCGAGAAAAATAAGTGCAATGACATCCGATATGCAAATGATCCAAGTTTGGTGCCAAAGCACATAAGTACAAACCCTGCAGTTGGGTTGCAGAAAGTGAACCCTGTATAAGCGCAGAGGGGAAGATTCAGAAACAGAGACGGTCACGTGATACTAGAAGGACTCTAGAAAGACAAGATCGCGGTGGCCTGGTTGGTTAGAATGCTGTTCTTGTTGCCGGATGGTAGTGAGTTCGAATCCTGGCTTATCCAAAAATCTATCGTGTGCACTTATTGCGACTGGGGCGCGTAAAACACATGTCTGATCTCAATGTCCTCCATGTTCCCATTCCAAATTAGTACCTCTTTGGTATAGGAGCCAAGCTTTGTAGCTTCCTATCTCTAAATTGGGATACGCAGACGGTGCTGCCATCTATGAGCCAAAGTCGTATTTCCACCCTCGTAGTGGATGTGTTCTGTTCAGAAACAGAAGCTGCTCTTTCTGACTTCATTCTACCAGTTTTTGATGGGTGGTTTGGCTTAACCAAATGTCATAAGTAACAACAATAACACTGATAAAAATTTAAACTTTAAACAAGTAAATGTGCAGCTTGTTTATTTTTCCATTATATTTTAATACCATTTTTATGTCTATAAGTAACTGCAGATTTTTATCTTTTTGTATTACATTTATTTATTTATTTTTAACGAATTTTCATCTTAATCCGATATTTTTACGTCGGATTAGCTAATGGCCGTCACAAACTCTCTAGCAATAAGTATAAAAACAACCTTTTAGAAAATTTAATCCTCAATTTTACTTAAACATTCGTCAAATATTCTTTAAATTTTACCATAGTAAGTTATATTCACTAATGATTTTGTTTAATGTGTGCTTCCCGACATGTTTCGAAAATGTATTTTCAATAAAGCAGCATCAAGCTTTATAACATTTGTAACGCAGTTTTAAATGAAAATAATTTATTTTACTCTTGAAATTCTAGAATTTATTTCCTTAAAACTATTGTTATATTGTTTTGATTATATGAACTTATAATCCCTAAATTTTAATAAAAATTACAAATAAAAAAATAATTGTAGCCTAGAGTAATGAAAGAAATCTTTGGGATGTATCATATGTTTAGAGATTTTATTTTGATTTTTGACTTTTCATCAATGGAAAGAATTCAAATGAAATAAGAAATAAATTCATAAATGTATCCAATTTCGTTTAGATGCACTTTTAAATTATTTTACAAAACTTTCAATGGTATTCGCCCTTAAGAGATGAATTTATTTTATTCATTTTTATTATGATTTACATTTATTATCAATGTGTTTTTTAGAAATATAAGGAAATATCGAAGTTTTGTAAAATTACAAAATGTAATTGAAATACGTATTTGGTATCAACTTTTTTTATTTAAAACAGAAGACATTTACTTGTAGATATAGAACTACTGCAAATTAAATTATGATTTTAAATATTCGAGTAAGAATGATTGTTTTCTATGTCAAAAGTAAATATAAATCAGCATAAACGTAGAATAAATTGAAATTTTAAAATGACTAAAATTTATGGTATTACATTTTTATATTATTTTATATTCATTTCTTTATTTCAAAATTTTTTATAATTAAATTACTTAAACTCGTTTAAATATGTGTAATTTTTGATTGAAAAATCACCTAAATTAACTATTTTATTTACTACATTGTTGACGGATTTGACTGATTAAGTGAATCAACTTAAAAATTAGGCACACTTCTTCCTTAATGCCTGTTACAAATATAAAAGAAAATACACCAA
>JAPDSC010103832.1:10350-25846 GCA_026290005.1 Latrodectus geometricus
CACTTCTTCCTTAATGCCTGTTACAAATATAAAAGAAAATACACCAAATGAATTTTTTAAACAATATCAGTAAATTGCAAATTTATTTTGCCACTGCAATTTGAAACGTTTTAGATCATTAACGAATTTTTGGTTTGTCAATGTAATTTAGAAAAACTGCAAAAGGAATCAATAGAAAATACAGTTAAAAGAAGGAAGAATAAGACCCACCCTGATAAACGATAAACTCTGGAGAAAATGTGAAAAGAAACTTCTGGAAAAGAATTCACTTTAATTCTCTTTCTGTCCAAAATTTTTCACGAAAGTTGTAGTGAGTTTAATTGAGTTGTTTATTCCTGAAGTGGCATTTCATTAAGCCCTGTGACATACTAAATTTCTGTAGACTTTTTTTTTTCTTTTCAAATTCAGGCAACAGAGAAAGAGTTTGAAATGATAAATTTATTGTTTTAAACTAAAAATCAAATAACTTTACTAAAGTGGAAGTAAAGCAAAGGTTTCTTTTTGAGTAGTATTTGCAGTCTATGTAAAATGGAAGTGATTTGAAATTTTAATTATTTTTTAGTGGTACCTTCTCGTACAATTTTATTTTACTATAATAGAATAAAAATTTAGTTTAAGTTGCACTGATTCTTTTAAAACTATATAGTATAAGAATGCCTACATTTGAAATCTTTAGTAATTTGTTGATTTTAATGTGAAATTTGTAACGATCTGCGTCGTTGACTTATCAAGTATTGAATATATAAGTAGTTGTAAAGTCAATAGCTATTAGTTACAACCAGTAGATTAAAAAGTAAATTGCCAAGTTAATTTTTTTATTTCCGTAGAATACATAATAATGGCGCATTACTTGGCTATACGTTTCTTTGTTATTTGGCTATACGTTATTACATGGCGCTTTACTTGTCACATACATTTCAATGTATGCATCTTCAATACACTTTATGAATTATTATGGATCAAACTCTTCAGCAGTTTGCAGATTCAACACTAGGATAAAGATATAGTTATGTTATATAGTTAAATATATAGTTGATGTTGAATCAAGATAGTTAAGGACTATTAGTTTCAACTTGTATTTTTGATATTGGACCATCAACAAATAAAGTCAAAACAGCACGCTATTCGGTGTATTCATACAACCAAGGATATCGCCTATAATGGAATTGGTAAGTGAGGTTAAACGCAATCTGGTCTAAATATTTATTTCAAACTATTTGTTAATAGAATAAAATATCAACTTCAATTTTATCTTGTAGATAGAAGTAAATAAAAATTTCCATTAACTATTTTCTTTGTTATGCTGATGACAGGAAAGTTAATGAATAATTAAATATAGATGAAACTATCACAATTGAGCTGTTTATGACAACAGTAGATTTTTTATTAGCGAATCTTTAACAACATGCTAGGAGTTTTTTTTTTTTAACAATGGCGAGCACTAGGTGATTAACTCCATCACAATAAGGGTAGAAATTACTAATTTATCGTTACCCGGAGGGCACCTATGAACCAATTCGCGGAGGCACGTAGCGTTACCCACGTCACACCACCACAATCCCGTTTAATGTGCGGGACACACACATCTCAGAAAAGGACAAGAAACACAGAAAAAAAGGAAAGTACATCCATGCCTGAGCCGGAAATCGAACCCAACTCCTCCCCATCCGTAGTCAGGTATGCTGACCACTATATGCCAGGGGTGGAGCATAATCAAATATTATATATGTATAAGCATCAATGCCTGCCCTTCGGGATATACAAAATTTAAGCATTTATAGATTGTATGCAATATAAACACCACATACGAGAGAACGAATATACTAAAAAAACTTGCATTCCTATAAAAAAAAATCCAGAGATGTAGAATCCAAAGGATTGCACACTTGAAATAGAAATCTAATCCATGAGGTGACGACCTGAGAAATAGAAACAGATCTTTCATCAACCAACACAGAAATTCAAATATCAACTTAGCTGACAGAAATATATATATATACCAACACAACACGAATACGTCAATTGATCGTATCCTGATAGCCACTGGCTGATGTGTTATGGATATGACGTCACATTATATTAGTAGTTACGTCATGATTATGACAAAATGAATATGAGCTTCCAATCATTTACGAGTATTTTTTATGAATAGACATTTCTAGTGCAGTGAAATATATTAGTATTTTTTTATAAATGGCCGTTTCTTGGGCTGTCAAATATTTTGATAACCACATTTTTCATAGTCAAATTTTATAAAGCATTCATATATTGTCATGAACCTGCTAGGTTTGGAATATGGGGTGCGTTGCTCCACTTTTCCAACTGAACCATAATTTAGTGTGGATTTCGAATTTTTCTGTACATGCATGTCATAGGTACCCGTTTATGGATGGGATAAGCAACTATTCAAAACCCATTTATACAAGAAAACAGCCAAGACAAAGATTACATCTCAATCCAAGCTGGTATTCAAACCCAGGACCTCCCCATCCGCTGTCAGACACATTGACTACTAGTCAGGGTGGGCGGCAAGATTTCATATAAAAAAAGTAGATAACTCATTTCCTACTACACCTAAGTCTGTTTTTACACGGTCTTTTTGTACACGGTTTGAAAATTGAATATTTTTAATTTTTTTACACGATTTTATTCCATTTAGCACGATTTGAAATTTTATGTACTTAAATTTTTTTTGTCAAATTTAATTTTTGCGAAGTATGTTCATATCACAAAAAAGTATTTATGAAAGAAAAAAGTCTGAAACCATCGATAGTTTGCGAACACTAGCTTAAAGATTTAAGTGAATTCCCCTTTAGCGCGTACAAACAAGTAGGGGAATTCCCTTTATGTGCATACAATAAAATTTACTGGTCAGAGCAATTGAAACGTGTTAATATTTTGTGAACTGTCAATGCAATAAGACGTGTTTGGTAAAGAAATTTTTTGCAGGCAAATTTGATTTTCCATTAAATTTAATTTTAACGCATTAAGATTAAAGGTAAGCCAAAAAATATTTTGTATTTATTCAGTTATTTATGTTTTTTAATTTTGTTAAATATTTTATGTATCCCTAAAAGGAAATGTCAGATATAAAACTAAAACGGAAGGCAATTTCTTTGGAAACCAAGATTAAAATTTTAGATCGCCTTCGAAATTTTAATAGGTTTTAGAGATTAGGAACAAATCACCCATTTTTGTATAAGATCAATGTCTTTTTTTACACGTTTTTTTTTTTTTACACGGCTTCTTCTGGAACCAATCTACCGTGTAAAAACAGACTCAGGTGTATATGATTTTTTTCAGATTAATTATATTGATATTACTACTCATCTTTAAGAAATATTATAATTATAATAATTTAACATATAGAATAGTTTCATTACGTATTAAATGCAAATCACTAATCTCCTAACATTATTACCTTATAATTAAAAAGTATCGTAATTATAAAATCCTAAACTATTATGCAAAAAAAAAAATTTAATTTTAATTTACTAGAAATATGGTGACAAAATGCTACAAAATTCTAACGTATAAACATTAGCTTGAAATATAAAAGTTTATATTTTGTAATATGAAATTATAAAGGATCAAATTCAGTTTATTTTATATGGAATAAAAAATAAATTGAATTTTAATTATCGTCTTTAAATTACTACCAAATTCCAACATTAAATAAAAAAAATTTAATTTTCATACCATTGTCAAAAAGTAATTACAAAATTCAAATTTAGATTTTTAAATTTAAGAAAATATATAAAGTGTGTGAATAAGTTTTATATTTAAATATGTTCTAGAAAGGTATTAAATTTCAAACATTAAAGGAAATTTTGTTAATGATTTGAAATAATGCTACAAAAATTGTAATTATACTTCTCTAGAAAAAGTTTACTGAATTTTGTTTATAAAATTTGCAACGATTGAAATTACTTATAAAATGTAATTCATGGTTTAACACGAAATTAATTAAATTAATAACATAAATTAATCCACTTTTAAACAGTGAAAATTATGAATATTAGTGGATTTCAAATTATAATAGCTGGTAACTTACATAAAAACTAAGGATGAATTTAAAGAAAAAGAAAATCTAGTGAAGCTAACATGAATGAAATTTTTCTAAACTACTCGTTCTGTAAATAATTTGAATTTCGTAGAATAATTTACTTCATTTCAAATGTATTAAAGATAAATTTACGCCTGGAAAAAAAACCAATGTTACATATTTAGTATAAATCCAATTTTGAACGATTCTTTCAAATAATTTATTTTTAATATTTTAAGTTTCTAAGTTTTGCAAGTTACAATAAATATCCACATTATACTCACAATGAACACCCAATAGACGTCTATTGAACGTCCATATTCGTCTCACCAGCAAACATCCACTAACGTCCATCAGACGTATTCGGTTGCTTGTGTGGGTATATAGATAGATGGATAGAGAAATAGATAGCTCTGTTATATACAGAAGTAATTTAACATCTAACTTATTAATTATCTGTTAAATTGATTAATCTTCATTTTTATTATTTTATATATAAATGTAAAACTTAAATATTAATCATGTACATTTTATGAACCTCCAAAGGAGTAAAAAAAAATACAATTATTTTGTTTCCAAAAAATAGTGCTGTTGTTGAAACAACTATTCAAATTGATAAAAAAATGTTGAGCATTGAGTATGAAATCACATTCTGTAAATTTAAAGGAAATTTTAAGAAAAGTTTATATTATTGAGAAACATTTATGAGTCAGAACGACTAAATATTAATGTTTTGACATTAATAATGCGCTCATGTTAATAATAGTAGTATAATTTTAAATACTGCAAACAAATAATCTCTACAATATCAGTTAATATGACAGCTATAGGAATGTTATATTAACTAGTTACTAATACAAAACATTAGAGTCGTGCTTATTTAAGTATATGTAATTTAAATTTGTCTCTTTTTAATTTGAAATGATTCAGTATGTTACATTGAATGAATATATTGTAAGATAATATTAATTTTTTTTTTAAATCTTCCAACACCAACAAAAACCAATACAAAAAATACAAATATAAATGTGTGCTTATACTTCGTTTTTAATACATAAAATCAAAAACTAATCGTCAGCTATTATAATTAATTTAAATACTCCATTTTTATAAAATTTATGTTGAAAATAGAGTTATTATTTTGCATTTTAGTAACTAAGTTTTTACAATTCAGCAGTTTTTTATGATTGCATAAAAGTATATAAATAATTAGAACTTTCGTATTTGTAAATTTTCTAATTACAAATGTCCGATTCTGATCTCAATCAATTTAGTAACTTTAAAAATATATTTTTCTTTACTTTTTATGTAAAAAATATTTTATTTCTCTAACACAAGCAAAACTGTTTTAGTTTTTTAGAAACCAAGCCCACTTTTTAAAATAAATTCCGAGGTTATATTTCTAAATGAATTAGTGTGATTATTTACGCGAGCAATGCAATTAGACTTTTTCTGAAAGTCTTATTTTTTGCTTCTACCTTCTCATTTTAAGACATTTTCTTATTTCTTTTAAAATGATAATCCATTTATAGATAGCATATTATTTCTAATAATTTGTTTGCAATTTTCGTTGTTAATCAAGCAAAATTATTATTCCAATTGAAGTAAAGATACATTATTTCACATTTTAACTAATCTCTTCTTGTCTTACAATAGTGAAACAATGTTTCATTTATTTTCTCTTGTTCTTTTTTGTTTCCTTTTCTTAATTACACTTTCTGCACCATTAATTTAAAATTTTTGATTTTTTCTTTTTATTGATCAGTAACTAAAGCATGTGTTTTTGTAGTTCTTTTCTTTTCCTAATTTTGCTTTCTTAAAAATAATATAAAAATTGTGAGCTATTTTGATACTTTGATCTGTAATAGTTATTTTATTTTCCGTGCTCATTTATTTTAATGGGTGTCAAAAATTTTTTCACTGCGATGTAATGCTGATTTATTATGCTTTAAAAATATTTTGTTTATTTTCTGCTTCTGATCATCAAATGTTATTACTTATTATACTTGGGGAAGTCAAGTCCGACTGTCAGGGAGTGAGTGAATTAGGTCGGAAGGAGTGAATACCCTCCTAAGAAGATGGAAGTACGGCTTTTGGCTCATAGATGGCAGCACCAACTGGATCTTCTAATTTAGAGTTAGAAACCAGAGAAGACACAAAGACTGGCTCCTAACATCCCCAGAGGTATTAATTTGGAATGGGAACATGGAGGACATTGCGACCACGGCATATTTTACATGTCCCAGTCTTCATTAGTGAACACGACAGATCTTCGTTTTAGCTGGGATTCGAACTCACTACCTTCTGTTAACAAGAACGACGCCCTGACCAACCAGGCCACCGTTTTTCTGATGCGCATGTTTAGAGTATTTTCTCTTTTTTACGTTTTTGTCAATGTTCATGAGAAACTGTTAATGTATTGCCATATCAATGAACTATAATTTCATTTAATTTCATATGTTCACTGATTATAAAATTGTTCGCCTTTGTTAATTAGCCTTTATTTCTACTTTTTTCTTATAACATCGATCTTTCTTATAACAATTTTTATTCTAAAATCAATCCGCTATATTTGCTGGATTTTAAAGTAATCTGACTTCTTATTTCAGTGCAATCTGTTTTGTTTTTCATAAATGAAAATGTAAACTAATGGAGATTATATTACTTCTTAAGTTCTATACATATTCTTTAATTTTCTATATTTTAATATTTAGGTGGATATATATTTTTTCCAGTTTACTTTTTTTTTCCTTCGAAATTATAGTCTTGAAATAAAGTTCACTTAAGTATTAAAGTTAAGTAACTGTAGTCTTAGTGATTGTTTTTTTATTTTTTTGCTGATACTTTGCAAAATATATTTCATGAAAAATAATATATCCTTCAACTATTCTAATTTATTTCCTTCCCTTAGTGCAAGGTAAATGTGCAAATATAAAAAATAAATTCTTGTTAAGTATTATTTTACTAATATATTTTTTTCTTTTAAAGTTTTACCTTTTGAACAAATTACTATTATAACCGAGTAAAATAGACATATTTATTTACTAAATTCATGATAGCTCAGCTTTTAAGATTATAGAAGTTTCGTTTCTTTCAAAGACTAGTTTGTTTGTTGACAAAAATAAACTAAAAATTGAATGCAAATTAAAAAATTTTTAAAAATGAATTTAATGTTAATACGTTAAGTATAATGTGAACACAATTATCCCATGGAACATTTAAATACACAGTAAATATTGTAGTTATATAGCTTCTTGAGAATGATAATTTCAATATGATAATTTTTTTTCTACTGTGTGTGTGTGTGTGTCTTTAAAAAACAAATTACAAAACTTTAATGTAGATTATTCTAAGCTTTTACTAAATTCTCGAAATAAGAATTATAATTACATTATGTGATTTACAATTTTTATTTCAAAAATTTTATAAAATCTAAAAACATTCTCTATAAATGAATATATATATAATACATATCTGATTTCTGACGAAAAGGTTTTAAAAAACAAATTTTAAACTGATTTCGCCAATTGTCTTATTTGATTAAATAGAATTCTATATAGATTACTAAGCTATTATATTAACATAAAAATTATCACGAAATATATTATACAGTTACACTTGTTTACAAGTCTGATCTCAGCTATTCCTATATTATTTAGTCTAAAAAGTAAAAAAATAAAACCTATTTTTATAAACATTAACGTCCATGTCATCCCTATGTTATAAATTATCCCTTCATTTTGTTCAAATTGAATTATCTGTTTTAACTTATAATTTATCACGGACAACTGATTTAATTGATATGTCTTCATTTAATATTTATAGAAATGGATTGATTAAACTAGTGTCCACCCTAGGGTTAAGTTGATTATCAGCGAACACAGTACTGCGATTTCTGACATAGAAATCAGGTTCACCTCAACCAGGTTCAATGCTTTTATATTCAACTGTTGAACTAAATTTAAAAGCATTGAATACTGAACTATATTTCATTTTAGCTTACTTCTTAAGAAATAAATATTCTAATTTGATTACTCAAACTCAGATTAATATTTAAATTAATAATAATTGTATTTTTTAATTGTAACTATTGTTATTCAAATAAGAATACAATTACAATTAAAAACAGTAAAATATTATTTAATTATAATAATTGTATATTATAGTATTACATACAATTATAATAAATGAAAATTTAATTATAATTAAATTATTTATCATTAAAATAAATAATTTAATAATAATAAATTATAATATAACAAATTAAATATTTATATACAAATATTTTAATTAAGTTAATAATAATTTTATATAAATAAATATTTAAATTATTAAAATAAAAATACGAGTGTAAAACTTTTGTATTTTAATTTGATAATGTTTAATAAAGAAATTGAAATGTGTTTAATAGAAACTATGTAGTAAGTTCAATAAAAATTGACTTTATTCATTCTATATACAAGTATTGCACCGCCGAAATAACTGACATAGAAATTGGGTTCACAAACTGTTGAACTGAATATAAAAGCATTGTTGAATATTGAGCTAAAATACATTTTTGCTTACTTCTTAAACAACAAATATTTTAATTTAATTACCCATTCTGAAATTAATATTTAAATTAATAATTATTGTATTGTTTTTAATTGTAATTCTATTGTTATTTAAATTAATAATAATTGTAAAAAAATATATATATTAATAATAAAAATACAAATTTAAAACATTTGAATTTTACTTTAATATGTTTAATAATAAAATTGAAATGTAATGTATGAAAATTATGTGGTAAATACATTAAAAATGGACTTCATTCTATATACAAATGCTGCACAACCGAAACAATGGATCACTAATCATGAATTTATTGATTTACAGTTTTAGGTAGCCAACCACAGTAAATTGACTCGCATGGTTTAGGAATTAATTGCAACTACTGATTGCAATTAAATGCAATGATTTTACAACTGCAGCGTTTGAATTAATGATGTTCTGAGTGCATTACAATAAGGTTAATCAGTGTTATACACTTCCTTGAACATGTCAAAGAGACACGACGCTTTCTGCAGATTCTGTATTCCTAGTTATAGTAAGCTGATATTTCTAGTTATAATAAGTTGTTATTCCTTGTTCTCAGGGAATGTTATTCGATATTTAAATTATTTGAATAAGAAAATGAAAGGA
The DNA here is from genome assembly GCA_026290005.1 of Latrodectus geometricus. Classification (NCBI taxonomy): domain Eukaryota; kingdom Metazoa; phylum Arthropoda; class Arachnida; order Araneae; family Theridiidae; genus Latrodectus; species Latrodectus geometricus. Next base: position 19,580 of record JAPDSC010103832.1, read on the forward strand.
AGTACAATACTTTCGTTATTTATAATAAAGAATTTAGTATTCATTCTATTTATCTAATAAATTATGCAATCCACAGGTTTTGGTAACAGAAAAAGACAACTAAAGTGTCCTCAAAATCATTGAATGCCGACAGGAAACACTAAGCTAGAAAACCATTTTTAGTATTCAATTTCAGATTAAATCAAATTTCAATTTATTTAAATAATAAAATTTATTGGTAAATTGACTAAGAAAATAAAAATAACATATTTTCATGTTTTACTACAAATATTAAATTCTTATTAAAAAGTGTTCTTCAAATAATAATTTTCTATTTATAAGTTTTTAAATATTTTATAATTTATTGACCTTTCAGATAAATTAGATTGCATTAAAAATAATGACATTATTTTCAAATTTTGTCTTTTATTTATTAGCTCATTTAAATATCTTTTTATATAGAAATCTCAGATATGATATATTTTAAATATTTTTATACTTAATACGTTAGATTTGATTTCGAATAGAGTTTAAAATAAACTGACCAAAATATATTTTTTTATATTCAGACACGAAAACCCCTGAGCATGTATACAGCATTACAAAATATAATGAAAGCAGAAAATGATGCGAAATTAAGTTTTTAAGCCATTTTGTTACGCGATTTACCTTTTTAGTAACAGATTTTGTAAAATGATTTACGTTTTAATTTTTAAAGAAACTTTCCTTTACCATCAAACATAAATAACAGTTTTTTGCATTGTATCTTAAAAATATTTGTTAAATATCATTCAGTGTAAATAAATTTTTTATGAGAAATTATTAATTTATATTAATACATTCAAATAATATATATTTATATGCCACACAGTATGCAACTCTATACATATAAATACCATTTGCAAGATCTTACATTAATAACTCAACACTTATTGATAAAGATTACTAAAATTTAAGTTTGTAATGATTGCATCTAAACCTTTTTTCTGAAACAAATATTGCTAATTTTATTGTTATAACATTTTTTCAATACTAATTCGTATAATTAATCAAATTATTCAATTTTAAATCATTCTATTTATCATAAATTATAAAAGCGCAATATGCATATTTAAAGTGAAAAACCTTCTATAATGAAAATATTTCTTTCGTGGAAATAATGAGATTAAAGAGACTAGGAAAATGAAACGTGTTACATAAAAAATGAAATATTGTTTGAAACTATAATTTTTATCTTACACATTTCAGTCGGAAATTATAAAGAACGAGAACTTAAATAATATTTTTCTTTTTCTGACACTTACATTATTTCCTTTAGTTAAACATGATGTAAAATAACTTCACTCATAAATACATTAAATTACATTTGAAACAATCACATTATTTTGTTATTAATATACTTATTAAATTCTATTACATATTGATGAAAGTTATTTCAAAACCTAAGAACAACAATTATTAAGACTTATCTTAAAATATTGAACCGCTCTTTATGTAATTCAAATATTAAATATTTTATTATATATTTAAACAATAAGGAAAAGCATTCTTAATAAAAATATATTTATGTTAAATTATGCACCCTAACGTTCCATTATGTAATATCGTTCATTTCAATTAATTATTTTGAAATTTATTAGCATATTTTAATAATATTATATTTAAAATAACTATGTCTTGGTATTAGAAACTAACATATATTAGATTGGGGAAAAAGAAATCCATTATTTTTACGTGAACTTTATGTAACTTCTTTTGGATTCACTTTGTAAAAAGGTTTAAAACAGCTTCCATGTAGATTTTTAGGTCTTGCGCGTTACGACTGCTGACATGCGGTTAACTTCGATCATTTTTGATATTTTATAGACATTTTCGACGATGCTGTATCCACATACGAGGTGCATCTCTAACATCATAAATACCCGAACGGAATCGACGAAACCAAAATTGTGCGTAACTGGTTGTTACAGTCTTATATAGGACGATAAACACCTTTCACAATTTTAGCCACCCGGCTGTCTTTTTCGCCGTTACAAGATAAAAACGAAAATGTATCGAATTTTCTGTTTGTTGTCTTCCATTTTTAAAACCTTGTACTCGTAACTGAATGAATCAAACAAAAAACCGCAAGAGGATATTTTAGTGTCAAATGTCACCTTTCCAACGAGCATAAATCTGAAATTGTTTGATAGATACCTCACGAGATAGCGATCACTACAGAGGTCTACCGAAAAAATATTGGATTACTTTTTCCCCAAAATAATATATTTAGATTTTGCTGTATACTTATTGACATTTATTTAAAATATAATTTTATAATTTGTATTGCTTTTCAAATAAAATTAAATAATAATTATTATTAATTTAACTAGAACCTTTCAGAAAAAATATTTGAAAAATTTTAAAATGCTTATAAGATATTCATTAACTTTATTTAATCATGAATATCGTGAACTATTTAATAATAAACTGAATACCAAAGATTCAGTTTATTGTTAATTAATTCGGTAGAAAGTTTATAATACTGTGTCAAAATAGAAACATTAATCAAATCGTAAGTTGTATTTGAATTAAATTATTTTTTTTTTTACCTTCATGGCATAATTTGCGAAATATTTAGGCAAATTCTAATTTTTATTGATAAAGCTGTTTAATATCTTATTTGACCCTAATGTAATATGAATATTAATGTAAATTTAGTGTAAATGATATTTCATTTAGAAAGGATAGTAAAACATAATTTGCATAAAATTTAATTTGCAATTAAATTAGATTTTAAATCCATTTACAGACCGTATCTGATATTTCTGTTGAAATGTGTGATGAAATATTTTTACGGTTTATAATTGTCAAAACAATTTAAAAATGACGTCATTAGAAATAGCTCAATTTAATGATATTTATGAATTAGAACATGGCTCAAACATTTGGCAAAAAGATTTTTATGTCGTAAAAAAATAGGAAAGTGTGATAAAATATCTTTCACAGTTCATAAATCTCAAAATAATTTAAATAGACGTCATTGGAAATAGGTCAATTTAATAATATTTATGAATTAGAACATGGCTCAAACATTTGGCAAAAAAAAAAAAATTTATGTTGTATTATAAACAATATAAAAGGAACCCGAGAATAAACTAAAGTATTTATTTTTATTGCGAAGTGAATTCAATAACAATTTCTCTTGGAAATAAAGTTTAAAATGTAAAAGATAGGAAATACATAAAAGAAACTTCAATACAGTGAGCCATAAATAAATAAAATTGAAGTTATGTAAAAGAGGCATTTGAAAACTGCAGGGAAAGTATATTGCAGTTTTGCATAGCAGTGCACCATTTCTCTTGTGAAGGATTGGTGGTCCAATCAATAAATAGCATGTTTTTTTTTGTATGTTTGTGTCACCAATCAAGGCTTTGGAGAGAATTATGACCAATCCCTTGATGTATACGAGTTGCACTCTAATGGTTAAAATGTAACCAATGAAAGAAGTAACTAAATGGCAAATAAAAGAAAGATTTTGCCTACAGACAATCCAAAAAGAGAAAAATTTTAAAATTTAGGGCAACTCAGGCAGTTTTATACCCCATGATAGGATATAAAGTCAGAATTAAATTTTAAAAAAATAGTGTATTTTACGTTGAAAACGGCATACCTAATGATTTTACGACCACGTGGGATTCTTGTTGATTTGGAGGCTCTTGGCAAGAAATTGATACTTCTGGAAAAATCCATTACCGTAGCTCTTGGACGAAGTGAGATGGCCTAAAACTTTCCAGAAGCTTGGCGAAACTCGTATATTTCGCGCCAAGTTAGATATGAATATCACCTCTGACATTGGCGGAGTTAAAGAAATAGTTAATATAAAAATGATTAAAAAATACAGGGCAGCGCAGACCGTTTTATTCCCAATGATAAGATATAGGTCAGAATTTATTTTAAAATTAAAGTAATTTTATACAAGTCAGTGTTGCGTCAAGTGGTCAGCTACATCTGTCAAATTCTTGGAGGAGCAGCTGACAATCATTAAAAGTCTCAAAACTACCTAAAATAAAACCTTAAGGATAATTTCTATAGCACCATGATACTTCAGAAATGAAATTATCATGCTTGACCTCTGTATCACTAACTCCATTGACTGCTTTCAGATAAGCCGAAAATTTTATAGCAACCTTCCAGAGACAGAAAAAAAAAAGAAATATTCAAGATACTTCTCAACATTTTTAATGCAGCAAATAAAAATATTCCGCGAAGAGTACTAAGAGTGAATCCCCACTCATAGAAGACACAATATGAGCAAAACCTGCAGAGACGAGTGAGACAACACAAACATCAGGCAGTAAATAAATTTTATTTAAATTTTTTATTTTTTTTTCTTCTCTCTTTTTTTTCTAACGTATCATGAATAATTTAATCATGGCTAATAAATTTTTGCTATTTCAGATTTATTAATAATTTTTTACTAGTTTTTCAGGTACACTTATCTTACTGGATTTTGTTCTGGAGCTCCATAAAAACCAACACCGTCTTTCCAGGTAAAGGAGAGCGTCAAGACATGTCAGGAAGATAGGGAGAGAGGAGGGTTGGTTGGTTGGTTGGTTTGGTTTGGTTTTATGGCCAAGGTCCAAAAAGGACAAGCTGCGCCAGAGAGAGAGTAGGGAGACAGCAGGGAGACATTAGAGGCTGATTGGTTGGTTGGGTTTTGTGGCGCAAGGTCCAAAAAGGACAAGCTGCGCCAGAGAGAGAGAGTAGGGAGAGAGACAGCAGGGAGACATTAGAGGCTGATTGGTTGGTTGGGTTTTGTGGCGCAAGGTCCAAAGAGGACAAGCTGCGCCACATTGGAGGCTGAATGATGGAATGATCTAAGAATTTTACTATTTATGATGGTTTATCTACTAGAAATGGTGGTCACCTATGGAGGAAAGAGTGGATAGAAAGAAACAATGCTCTCGACCATATCATAAAGGAATCACAGGCAATTACCCTGTCTAGTGGTTAGCGAAGTTGACAACGGATGCGGAGGACCTAGGTTTGAATCCCGGCTCGGGCATGGATGTAATTTCTCTTTCTCCGTGTTTCTTGTACTTACCTGAGATGATGGATTAATGTGGCCTGCCCTGCAAACGGGTTTGTGGTGGTGTGATGTGGGTAATGCTTCTAGCCTCCATGACTTCGTTCACAGATGCACACCGGGTAACGATAAATGAGTAGCAGTTTCCGGTCTTGTTTTGGCAAAGAGTTTATCGCCTTTGGAAGAAAAAAAAAAGAATCAGGTTGAAAACTCTCCAACATGATTGATTCCCCTAATAAAAAGGACAAGTCCATTAATCCCTTCCTCATAACACTGGCCACTTTATGTTTTTTTAAATATGTTTAAAGAAACTCATACGAAAATAGTAGAATGTAATCAATTTTTGTTTGCTTTGTATGTAAATAATTATAAATGGAAATCTTTTATTGTATATTAACTTAGTCACTCTGATAGGTTTCCTCAACTCTCCACTATATTCTAGACGAACGTGGGTTAGTTCAGTGAGTTATTGTTTTATACCATAACATTTTTCAATTTAATAAAGAAATCTTTAAGTCTCGTTGTTTAAAAACATGAATCTAATATTAAAAATCTATCTAAAACTATCTCTTCTAAATCTCTTCGCTTGATTGACATCAACAAGAACTTTACTTTGAATTTAAGAAAAAGAAATTTAAAAAATTTCAACTCTTCTTAAATAGATTGATTCTGTTATTAAGAGCTGCTTATTCAGTCTTTTTATCAAAATGATCCATACTGAAACAATGTAGTCTCTTAAGTATTTAAACAAAGATATGTAAGAACTTCATAAATATGAAAAATGGTAGGAGCGACTATGACATGAAAAAAATACTGTAGCCTCTTACTTATATTGCATAATTTGTTTCTAACTTAAGCTATTTTTTGAGAAAAGTATGTTTTTAATGTAAAATAAATATCAATGATAGGTAAATGATAAATGAAAGAGACATAATTGTTTTATAATTTTTGGTGTTTCCTTATATTTTTTTCAAGTCAGTTAAAGTTTCAAGTTACCTTTACATAATTTATATCAAGAAAAATACAAAAATACATTATTTGATATTTTTACAGTGCTTTGCAAACAAATATATACAAGTTGAATATTTTAAAAAAATACTCTTTCTCTCTCTCTCTCTCATATATATATATATATATATATATATATATATATATATATATATAATCGTAAAAAGACCTTTTCATGTATTTATAACTATGTATTTACTGTCAACAAATGA
>JAPDSC010103843.1:414-15473 GCA_026290005.1 Latrodectus geometricus
CAGAGATGAACCACCTTGCCCTAGAGAAAGCTATAAATATACATTTAAATACATAATTATTATTCTTAAAACACAAGAATAGTGATTATCAGCGCAAAAATAGAAATTCCCCATGGATAAATTTTGAGAAAATATACCAAATCTCTTGCTAATAGGCCTTTCCCATGTCAAGTTTTGTTCTTATAAAATAAACTTTTTTTTCTCAAATTCTATTATTATTTAATGAAATAAACACATAGAAAACATTAAAAGAAGCATTTTACACAACACAAAACCAATATATATTATATATATTGGACTTTTTTTGTCATATCGACATTTTAGCTATTTTGACACTTGCGGAAATCTAATTAATAGTACAATTCAACTGATAGGGTATTTTCAATAAAATTAAATTTTCATAGCCTTATAAACTCTGTCAGTACAATATATGTCGAATTTTAAAGCAATTAGACCCAAAAGGAAAATTTAAACTATCTTAAAAATAATGGGTTTGTTTTCTACTAAGTGCACTCTAGTAATTTCATATAATGGAACTGGCCAATGCATGTGTGAAGGAATCCTTCTCAGAGATACAACACATTGCTTTAGAGATAGCTATAAATATACATTTATAGCCATCATTATTATTTTTCAAACACAAGAAGAGTGACTATAAAAGCAAATATAGAAATTTCCCATGGATAAATTTTATGAAATTATACCAAATCTCTTGCTAATTGGCCATTGCCATGTCCAGTTTTTTACTTATAAAAGAAATAAGTTTTTCTTCAAATTCTAATTTTGTTTAATGAAATAAACACATAGAAAACATTAAAAGAAGCATTTTACACAATACAAAACCAATATTTATTATATATATATTGGACTTTTTTGTCATATAGACACTTTAGCTATTTTGAAATCCGCGGAAATCTTATGAATAGTACATCAAAGGATAGGATTTTTGGCTTGAAATTTAATTTTCATAACCTTCTAAATACTAGCAGTACAATATATACTTTATTTTAAAACAATTAGACTTAATAGGCAAATATTGAATTATTCATAAAAATAATGGGTTTTTTTTCTTCTATAAGCACTATAGACATTTTATAACATTGAACTGGTCAGTGCATTTCTGAAGGAATCCGTGTAACAGATAAAATACCTTGCTCTAATGAAGGGGTAAATATACATGGATAACCATCATTATTATTCTTAAAAGACATGAAAAGTGTTAATTAGTGCAAAAATAGAAATTTCTCATGGATAAAGTTTTACAAAATTTACCAAATCTCATGCGAATGTTCCAGTCCCATGTCAAGTAGTACTTATAAAAAAATTTTTTCTCCAAATCCTAATTTTGTTTAATAAAATAAACACATAGAAATTATTTAAAGAAGCATTTTAAACAAAGCAAACCCAATAAATAATATATTTTTAAGACATTTTTTCTCATATTGACATTTTAGCTATTTTTAAAAGCGCCGAAATGTTATTAATAGTGCAATTCAACTGATAGGGTTTTTTGCTTAAAATTTAATTTTCATAACCGTATAAACACTTGCAGTATTTTAAATGTTGTATTTAGAAGTTCTTATTGTTGTATTAGCAGTTAAAATTATTGTTGTATTGGCAGTAAATGTTTTATTAGCAGTAAATTTTTTATTAGCAGTTAAAAACTAGCAGTTTTTATGTTGTATTTTAAAGCAATTAGATCCAATAGTAAAATCTTGAATTATTCATAAAAATAAAGGTTTTTTTTCCACTCAAAGCACTTTAGGAATTTCTTACAATGGAATTGGCCAATGCATTTGTGAAGGAATCCGTGTAAAAGATTAAACACTTAATATAATAATAATATATAAAATATATATAATATATAATTATATAATATAAAAGAAAATAGCTATTGATAGCGAAGATGTCTTGGAAATCATATTCATTTCAATAATAAGTATTGATCAAATTTAGTCATGCTCGATAATTAACTGAAATAGAATTTAATAATACATATCATGATTGTTAAAACTAACAATTAGACTAAAACAATTATTTTTTAATAATAATGAGTAGTTAAAATTAATCCATTTTTTGTGATAATTTAACAATAACTCAAATAATTATAACTAATAAGTAAAAAATAATATTTTATTGCTATTAAAAAACATTGTTCTTAAGTCATCAAACGGAGAATTATGATTTTGAAACTTAGGTAAAGATTTATTGTACGGTCACCATCAACGATTTTTTCACAAAGTCGCCAAAAATCTCGCCATTTTGCACAAGCGAGGTAAAAAAATAAACAGAATATTGAAAAATATTGCCTGATTGGAGTCGGAATCTCTCATCTGCAAATGGTCAGTGTGGTTAAATTGCGGTTTTGGTCCACTTGTTCGCCAATCCGCTAATCTGTAGCGCTTTTTCGCGCATGCTCATTAATTACTTTTTTGTTTTAGCCTTTTCTTTGGTAATAGCGGTAGAATTTTCGCCATGGCATCGGCGTTTTTGAAAATGCGCCAAGGAGGGGACCTAAAGTATATTTTTACCGTTAGAATTGGTTGTGTTGCCAGAAAATGTTATTTTTCACCAAATGTGGAAAACTAGCGCCAAGGATAACGGTACAGTCTCAGCTGAAACTTTATGGACTTTTGTCACCAATTGCGGAAAACATTTATATAAGTTTATTAAAGACAGCAAATGAGTGCTTAAATACTTAGCTTTTACAATTAACGATTAAAACCGCTCATTACGCATTATTTTCGATTAAATAAGTAATTAAATGAATCCGTTAAGTATAAAGTAGGCAAAAAATCTGGTTTAAATAAAATTATATGTCTCGCCATTTCTGAATTATTTTTGAATTTATTGAAAGGATCTTAGGAACTTTCTTTATAAGCGAAACACACACTCACAATTTTATTACATACAGTCACTTTACAGTTTTTTGGAAAACAAAGTTTTGATAGAGATCATTAAGTATGCTTATTGCTTCCAATGCAGGAAAAAAGTAATTCATAATAAAAGGTTGGAATAATGTATAACGCAGGACAGCTCCAAGCACTCACCTGTTCTTCTTGATCAACATTTCGGCATCATTGGTACCACGATGGAAACAACGGTTGTTATAGTATGCAATAGATAGTTTTTTAACACTTTATTGCGCTTTAATTTTGTTGCCACTGGATCGCAGATGATTCATATGCAAAAGATGATCAGAAGGTGATGAAGTCAAAAGATAATAAGTCATACTAAGTTGAATCATACGTGTTCAAATTTGCAATTCTCATTTGAGGATAGAATTTTTTTATCTATTCTCTTAAATATTTTCCGACAGATAGCATTTGTTTCCCAATAGAGCAGGATGAATTATTTTAATTGCGCTCTATTGCTAAATTGTCTATAGTACCACATTCAATCATCCATAAAAGCTATTCCTAATAACCACCCAACTGTAAAAGGAAGTTGGAAGCTATTCTGTGCCATTTACTTTCTCAAGATCATTTCACTGAGGGTATGATTTAAGTGTTAGAAAGGAGAAAAACAATAAAATTATCCTGCACTCACCAGGATAGTGTGACAGGAATGCAGTGCAAAAAAACATATATAGGAAATATACTACAGGTATAATGGAAGTATGCATACAGGTATGTATATACAGTCACTTTAGTTACAGTGCAAGATCCATCACTATACATTGTTCAACAATGGTTGGAAAACTTGAGGCTTTCCAAAAGGAAGATTGTAATACCATTAGTTAGACATAAAGACTCATATGTTTTCTGCTTAAATGCCATGCAATACTATTACATATTTTTTTTTTTTTAAAATAGCATTCTTGATTCATGTATTTAAAAAATTTTATTTATATATTAATCAAAAATTAGTCAACACCGTTAATTATATTGGGTTATTCGGGAAGTTATTTCGTTTTATATGAAAACGATAAACGTTGTTGTTTCAAATGAAACTTGGCAATGCCAAGCCCGCCCGCCAAGAGGCGAATGAAGTCAGAGATGCGTCTTCCGTTTTTTGAACAGAGCACCCTCCTACGAAGGTGGAAGTACGACTTTTGGCTCAAAGATGGCAGCACCATCTGAATCTTGCTATTTAGAGATTGAAACCAATGAAGACCCAAAGCTTGGGTCTCCAACCACCCCAACCACCCCCAGCTCCAACCACCCCCAGAGATATTAATTTGGAATGGGAACATGGAGGACATTGTGAACCGACAGATTTTACATGCCCCAGTCGCCATTAGTGAAGACGACGGATCTCCGGCTAAGCCGGGATTCGAACTCACAACGTTTTAGTAACGAGAACGATGCCCTAACCAACCAGGCCACCGCGGCCTGGTTGGTTAGGGCATCGTTCTCGTGAAAAACGTATAGCGAATAAATGTTTTATTGAATTGTATATTGTCAGTTGTAGTCCCATACCTTTTACCACTTTTCTGGCCGTAGCATGATTTCATACCCATAAAATGATTAATTTTCACTAGCAAAAAACTCAGTCAGGTGGGAAAAACGAAATGACTTTCCGAACAAACCAATAGTTGAGCTGAACTTATCGAACTCATTATCATTCACCTTATCAGAAAATACTAGGATCTTTATGACAAATTTAAGATAAGTTTTTATTATCTTTCCCAACTTATCAATTTTATTAATGCGCCTTAATTTATAATTAAAAGTTATTGGTAGGAAGATATTCCCATCAAACTTTTTCTAGCTAACAGGTTTTCAAATTAAAAATTTGCTTATGTATTCTAGTGCCAATAAGGAATAATATTATTGACAAATAAATTGCTTGCTTTTTTAAAAATGAAATAAAATGGTTGAATAATTTAAATCAAACTCAATTTTCACAAGATTTTTTATTTAGAATAATAACTTATTCATGTTAATTTAAAATTTACTCATTCAGTTTAATCTAAACGGCAATATACTGTAATAATTTTACTAATACATTTATTTGGCAAAATTTGTCCACAGATATATAATAATAGTAGCAATTTTTTATTGCTTATTATGTTTCAAATTTAACAAAGAGCTGGATAATTTAATTTGAAATAACTGCAGTGGGTTATTTATATTATTGTAAATACTTTTAAATATTTATGAAATACTTAAAAATATTAGTTTATATTATATTTTTGTTTATTTAGTTTTGAATATAAAACAGTTACTGAAATCTTTATAAACAAGCTTTATCTTTCAATTTGTAATTTTAGTAATGATTTTTCTATATTTTTAGCACATATTATTGTTGATTAATCTTCTGTTAACAGAATCATATGTTTTAGAATATGTTTTATAGCAAGAAAAGCTTTTTTCAATAAATTCCACGGATCCTTGATCAATGCAAAGAATGCAAATATTTTTTAGGAGACAGATATATAAAGAAATGTATGGAAGAGTAAGTAGTTTCAAAAGGAAGTCAGGTTTTTGACGTCATATTGTCTTCTAAAACTTTTATTTTTAGTCAAAGCTATTTGAATAGATTTTTTTTCAAGTATCTATACTATAGCAAGCACCATTGAAGTTGTTTTTCTTGGAGTATGATTTTGTTTTGTTGAGGATTCAAATACAAGCTGTAAAGATGATAGCACGGTATTCTAAAGCTTTTTATAAAGCAACTTGTCAAGATGGGTCTTTATTCCATGTAACAAGTACAGATACAATGCTCAGCAAAAAGAGATGGAAGCTTTGTTCAAAAACAGCAGGAAGTTAGAATTTTGACATTTGTTTTCGGAAAATGCTTCTTTTGAAATAGAATTTTCGCTCTGCAGATCATTGCTTTTGATACATTCAAAAGATAGTATCGTCTTGCTTTTTTTAATCTTGCATTTTGTGATTAATTTTGGAATTTATTTTGGCAATCCCTTCAAACTAAAATTAAAAGTTAAAAATATTGACTTCAAATTTAAATTTAATTAAATTTATAAAAAATTTTTGTTATGTTTATATTATTTGCTTTTTAAATTAAGGATCAAATTAAAAACGTTATCGCTTTGCAGATCATTGCTTTTGATACGTGCAAATGGCACTGTTGTTTTGAACTTTTAAATTGCATTTTGTGATAAATTTTAGAATTTGGCAACTTAAAAGTTCAACTTAAAAATAAAGAAATAGATTACAAAATAAAGTTAAATGTATTTATTTGTAAAAATATATGCTTATATTATTTATTTTTTGACTCAATGATCCTATAAAAAGGGTTGTGAAATATCACAAAATAACATATAAATACAGGTAAAAAATTTAAGGCCCAAAATTTTATTCTAGATTAAAATTTGGAAGGAATTTCTTTTTGCATAAATTTGAATAACACTTTCTCTGGCACATAATATCACAATTATTATGCATTCTGTATACAACGCGCACATATATAATATGGTTAGTCAAATAAAATGGTTTTTACTTGTAATAAGTCTAAATCAATGTGATTAAAAATGAGAGAATATTACAACCCTAATAAAGTAATTGTTAGATGCAATCAATTTGATAAATAAATATGTATTCCTTTTCTTTGTTTAGGCAATTTAACATTTTAGATTTAACATTAAATGGTTTAACATTTAAAAATTATTTTTTTGATGCGTTTTCGATATTTTGTTATCGTTACATACATTATTTATACCTCTTTACTGAAACTGTTTTTCATGTGTTAGATAAGTAATCTTGAAGAATGACCGTCAACTTTAACTGCAAAGAAAATCAAACAAGGTTGATATTTTGGGCTTTATCTATTTTTATGAGACATATTTCAAAGTTTTGCTTGTTTCTCCATCAAAATAACTTTCATTTAACATTATAAAGTCTTAGAGTGAATAAATCCCATGCATGTTTCTTTCGCTGAAAATATTATTAACCCGAATCACGTAAAAAACATTACAAAGGAAAATTCCTTGAGGTGGTAATTTCGTTTCGAAAAATTTGAATTTATATGTTAATGATGTATTTGAACCACCAGAAGTGTTTATATGGAAATTCAGAGACACATTACTAACTCAGAAACTGTAGCCTATGAAATTTCTCATAGTTTATAAAGCTTATTATTTTTAAAGTTAGTCACCATCTTTATTTCCCTGTATTCTCATTTGTAATATTTAGTGCAATTGTTAGAGCCAAGTATGAGGCAAATTTGTTTTTGTAAAAGATTACTTTGAAAATTTAGTTTTACAAATATTCAACGTTTTTTTACTCAACAAAACGATGATGCAGAAGATTTTAAAACATACATTTTATAAATCGTGTTTCTAAGTTCTTAAATATATGTTTTTATTCCATAAAAATAAAACAATATTTTCTTAAATCAAGCCTGCTTTTCTTTATATGGTAAATGTTTTAGATGATTTTGAACCCTGAAAATGTTTACTATCGCGTCGAAAACCACTTACAAGAGATCACTAAAATTGAAAAGTTACAAAATCCCAGAAGTGCTAGTATTCAGCTCTTAAAAGAGACCGCGATGACTTGATTGTTCAGGGCTTCCTTCTCGTTACAAAAAGTATATGGGTTTGAATCTCGGTTTTTGCCGAAGTTCCGGAGTGTTCACTAATGGCGACTGGGGCATGTAAAATATGTCGAGTCGCAATATCCTCCATGTTCCCATAACAAATTAATGCCTCTGGGGATGGTTGGAACCAGGCTATGGGTCTTCACAAGTTTCAATCTCTAAATTGGAAGATTCAGATGGTGCTGCCATCTATGAGCCAAAAGTTGTACTTCCTTTTTCGTATGAAGGTGCTCTGTTCAAAAATGGAAGACGCTCTCTCCCCGATTTCATTCACCTAGTCTCTTGACGGGTGGGCTAGGCGTTGCCAAGTGTCATCAGTAACAACAACAGCAGATTTTAAAAAGTGATCTTTAATCTTTTAAAAACTGAATAATTTTTGAATGAGGGAAAGTATGATTAAGTATGAATGAGAGAAAGAATGAGATTTAGTATGAAGAGGTTAGTGAGTTTTCATCGATAAAAGGAAAACAAACTAATGACAAAAAATTTTAAATTGAAACTCTTGGTTCTTTAGTTGAGAATTTTTTTAACAGCTGACTTTGTAAATTAACAAAACATGTCAATAACTGTGCTTAAAAGAAATCCAGAACTGACATTGACTGAGATCGAGGACTACATCCGAGCATTTTTGAATGAATTTCTGTTTGTGTGGATCATATGGAATAAACGGATATCATTAAGTGTCACAACAATTATTCAGAGATTTGCAGTCTCACTTTTAACCATTTGATATATGTACCTAAGTTGTGTCAAATATATTCTAAATATTAAGTCAAATATATACATATATAGTACATATTAGAAATCGAGGAATGTTGATGGTTTAGTGTTTTTTTTAATTTCTAATGGCGGGCACCCTTGAACAAGTAAGTACATTAGCCCATTTGCCGCAACAAGGCCGGAAATTGCTACTCATTTTATCGTTACCTGGTGGGCACCTGTGAACCAAGTCACGGAGGTACTAGTAGCATCGCCCACGCCACACCATCACAAACCCGTTTATAGGACGGGCCACATTCAACTATCATTTGAGGAAAGGACAAGAAACATAGAGAGAGAGAGAAAGAGAAAGTAGATCCATGCCCGAGCCAGGATTCGAACCCAGGTCCTCCCCATCCGTAGTCAGTTACGCTAACCCATAGACAGGTTGGACGACATATATATATATACACAGTCAACCCTCCTATGTCTATTTTACTATTCGGGAGTCTTAGAACAACCAATAAGAACAAAAATCGATAGTAAATCAAGACAAGCATCGTTTTAGTTTTCAGGTAAATTTGAAATCGAAAAGAAAATCAAGAAATTTAAAATTCTAGAAGTACTTTGGTGTACAGTCAGACTTCCTCAGTACACACATGTGATAAAGTACCCGTTTATAGAGTAGGCAACCTTTCATAATGCATTTATATTAGGAAAGGACAAAGACAGAAGAGAAAGAGAGAGAGAGAGAGAGAGAAAGTACATCCATCTAGTAATAGGGTTCGAATCCAGGACCTCCCAATATGCAGTCAGACATGCTGACCACTAGATAGGGTGGGCGGCTAGTGATTGTTTAAAAATTTAATTAGAATAAAAAATTTATATTTAAATGAGACAATGCATATAATGTAATAAATTTGCTTACAAAAAGCATAAAATATTCTAAATTTTTTGTAATAGAAATGAGAAATTTCCTTAAACTTATGAACATTAGTATGGATTTTTAAATATTAACCTATGAAAGTAATTTAATTACGCAGAAAAAGATTGTATTTTTAAAATTAATTATGAATAACACCAAGCAAAATAGTAGTTCGGTAATTTGTTTTTCATTTATAAAGTCTATAAATCAAACTATTATCGTATTCAGAGATGCAAACTATAACAAACATTTTTCATTGATTTGTATATATTTTAACAATTACATCAATATTAAAACATTTTATGATGTTTGTTTGAAATAAAACAAAGAGTGACCATTTTCTTCCATTCTAAAATACCTTTCATGTTTACATAGTAACATTCATGTATTATTTTCTTGTTTTATGTGAAGGCCTTCTTGTCTCTAATCCCTCTCTTTTACTTCAAACAGAAAGTTTACTTTAAAAGCAAATATTCAAGAGAATTTGGGAAAGCGGATTTTTTCGGCTTTTCTAAGAGATAGGAAATTTTTAAAAATGAGAAAACAATTGTTTTCATGTAGTTTGTTTTTGTTTCTTTGACTTTCAGAACTGTAAGTGTTATATTTGCAAAAAGTATTATACAAATGCAACTTTCCTTTGAAATAAGATTTATTTTATTTTTGTTTTAAAAATGTTAAAAATAGATGATAAAGATTAATTTAAATTTAATGTAATTTTAAGCTACTTACATATATTTTTTTTGCAAATGTATTTATAAATATTTTTAAGCAAGTAAAGGATAATTTATTTTATGGAAAATGAACTATATTTTATTAAAATGAAATAATTTTAAATCAAGTTTTTTATATGTTATTAACTTCTATTTTTTAGAGATTGATAATTAAATTTGGGTAACTTTATTATTATTTATCCATGTAATTCCCATTTCTTGTGAAAAAATTTAAAACAAATTATACATATTTTTTAATACTATTCACTGCCTTTCAAATAAGAAAAGATTCTCAAAATTATCAATCAAAATAAATATTTTATCAAGTGAATGGCAGTGTGTATCATAATCAAATAAATGTATTGTGGAACAATTTATATCAAATTATCCATATTTTTTGAAATTAGTAACTGCCTTCAAATTATAAAAGATTCCAAATTATCTATCAAAATAAATATTTTGTAAAGTGAATGGCAGGTTGTATCATAAGCAAATAAATGTATTGTGAAACAATTTATATCAAATTATCCATATTTTTGAAATTAGTAACTGCCTTTTAAATTATAAAATATTCCAAATTGTCTATCAAAATAAATATTTTATCAAGCGAATGGCAATGTGTATCATATTCAAATTATTGTATTGTGAAACAATTTACATCAAACTATCCATATTTTTTTAATTAGTAACTGCCTTCTAAATTATAATAGATTCCAAATTATCTATCAAAATAAATATTTTATCAAGTGTGTATCATATTCAAATTATTGTATTTTAAAAGATTATTGTATATAATTATTGTATTTTAAGAAATTATTGTATATAAAAGATTCCAAATTACCTATCAAAATAAATATTTTATCAAGTGTATGACAATTTGTATCTTAATCAAATAAATGTATTGTGAAATAATTTAAATTAAACCTTCCATATTTTTTGGTGAAACTATTCACTACTTCCCAAATTATAAAACATTTCAATGTATCTATCAAAATAAATATCTTATCATGTGAATGACAATGTGTACAATAATTAAATAATTGTATTATCAAAGAGGCAAATTTAAATTTTAGAATTAGAATTTCTTAAGTTTTGAGATTCTAGTTTTAATTACTATTTCCAGTACAAAAATTAAATAAAAAATTAATGACATTCTTAATTAACTAATTAATTGATTTACCATTTAATTTATTTTAGAATAGTAATTATTGTGTTATAACATATTTAGGAAAACCTATTAACGGTTGAAAATGGTAAAACAATGCGGACAACCCAATTTGAAACTTTGTACTGCCTAAGGAAAATTTAATTATTGTTGTGTCCGATCTTAATTTCATTATTTTTAAAATCCTGAGATTATTTTTTATTATTTTGTATAAAAAGGGACAAAGGTAGTTAAATTTTAATTTAATCGTATACACCAGATTTTATTTAATAAGCACATTCCATGTTACAATTATTCATTATTTTAATAATGAAGTTAATTACTTCACAGTTTTAAGATTTATTTCCAGAACAAGGTTTCCTGGGAATAAATCAATTCATAAGTGTTAGAACGATGTTTTTCAAATGTTATATTTTTTTATAACAGCATTTATAAAATTAAATTTTTATGAAAAATGTAATGAGTTTTTAGTTAAGATATTAAATTGAATCCTTAAAATGAAATCAAAAGTTATAATTATACATAAATAATATAATACACCCACATGGTGTAATCAATAAAATATACAAAAATATAATAGAAAATGTTTAAAATTCATTGCAAATATATTTTGTATTTTTATCACTGAATAAGTGAAAATTTTGTTATATGCAGATAATGATAAAATCTATATGGATTTAATTTACTTTAGTACTTAATTTATCATAAAAATCTTATCTTCGTTATTTTGTTATTATAGAAAATAATAGCAAATATAATAATTTGCCTTAATGATAGGACTACATTATGATAGATCCCTCATTCGAAACTAGTTACTGTTTAATACCAGAAAACTGATGTAGCGCTTCTGGTTTCAGTTAGCCTGTATTTGAGGGTGCCCCCTTGATTCTCATCAGGTTGTGATCGCGATTGATCGCCAAGCTGTGCAAAACCCAATCGTGTTCCGATTGGTATATCGTTATATTTGATAATTAGTATTGCATTAGTTAGTTTTACGTTTTTGGATCTTATGTACTGAAAATTAATTCGGTTATAAAGATAAATCTTAAATTTCTGTACGATTAGAATAACAATTTTACTATGTTATGGTCACCATATTTTTTCGCACGGTGCTCAGCAAGAACAGGAATGGCGCCAAATAAAAATCGCCAAGTTCACTAAGGGGGTACCCTTAAGTACAGTTTTACCCTGGTTTCTGCTTGTTTGTCTATCCAAATTGTTATTTATGAGGTTTTCTATTTTTTAATTTCAAAGAAATATAGTCCTTTATCTATCTGAATTTCTATCTATGAGAGAAATCTTCTAAAAGGAAAAATAGTGTAAATTAAAAAAAAGGTTACATAACAGCTTTTACGATGAAACAAAATCTACTAGAAAACTGCATGTTGTTGACAACAAATGGACTTTAACGTTTAGTTTTGGCAGCTTTAAGTTGTTCTATTTTCTGTATGATATCAAAGAAAATTAAAATTTTGATTTTAGGAAATGTTTTCCATTTTTTATTACTTCATTAGTAAGTTTATTTCAATTTTTAATAAATCTTTTATAATTAAATTGTTTAAATGATTTTATACTTTGTAATATAAAGCTGCACAATTTTTTTTAATAATCACATAAAACTTTCACTTGATAAACCTGAAATAACAATTTATTTTATAAAATAAAAATAATTAAGTTATATGTACAATTAATCTGTGTAGAGAATCTTGATGTAGTTTAAAATTTAATTTTTATATTTAACTCTTTCTCATGTACTTTCTCCCTTCGAAACTGATTAAGACAGCTATTTTAATTTTACATAAGACAGCCCACCTGTTTCGCTCAGGTAAAATATTTTCTTTTATAATATCCACTAAAGAAATGCCTGCTTTTTTTTGGGGGGGGGGACTTTGAAATTATGCATATTTACGAGCATGTAAAAAAACACACCCTCACGCATTTTCGTCTCGTTATATATGTAAATTCACTTTACATCTTTGAAAGAACCATTAATCGTAACTGTGATGCTGCTCTTAACATTTCATTTCGTGCGGGCTCGTATGCGCTTAACTGCTATTGACAGCGCACAGCACTTAATTAAGAAAAGCTCATTCTTCCTCATTTTATGAAAATTAGTTTTAACAGACGTGTGCTGAATTAGATTAGCAGAGGTCTTGGATAAAAATGATTTGACTTTAACTTTCATCTCATGCTTCGATAATCATTTTTTGATGGGACTTATAATTAATTTAATTCATATTAGCACTTTTCAAACGAGAAAGATTAATTTCATGACATTAAGAAAGATAAATTAATATATATATATTTTTTTAACACTGCATTCTAGTTTATCTCATAAAATCTTCAGTGATTTGATTTTGTTAAGCAGAAGAGATATAAGCGAATGATTCTTAACTATGGTTTGATTGGAGTGGAGGATTTTGTTATGGAATATATTATTTATATTATAGTTTATTTATATTAAAGATTATTTTGTTATTAAAAATGATTCTGATTTTGTATTTAAAATGCTTTTTCAAATGGTAGTAAACGGTTTTTATATTCAATAGATTAAAATATAATTGTTACTTTAGTGAATACATAAACTACTTGTAATTGAACAAAATATAGTTAGAAAGTAAAAATTTAAAATTATAAAAATATAATTATATTTATAAAAAAAACATAAAATATAGTTAAAATAATCTTTATAATATCATAACAAATTTTAAAATTATTTAAGATTATTTTTAGCAAGACATCATAGTGCAAATATTAATTGATGATTCATTAACTGATTAAAAGGAAAGAATAGTATGCAATATTTAAAATTTTTCATTCACAAGAATTTTGTGGCGTAATTCTATATATCCCAAGAAATTTATATCTCAAAAATTTGTGTATCCCAAAAAAGGTATTAAAAATAAAAAAAAAATCTTGCTAAAAAATGTATAACATGTATGTTATTTTGTATAATATAATGAACAATATATAACATTAAATTTAAACGAAGCTTAAATAATTAAATAAGATCTTCATTAATTTGGAGTCACCATTTCCCAGTGGTAGGACATTGCTCTCGAGAGCGAAAGATCTTAGATTCGATTCCAGTTACTGTTAAATAACGGGAGATGGATATTTCATTTCTGCGCCCTGTAAGCACGTGAGTCAGAGTGAGTGCTAGAGGGTTTTCCGGGTTTCTTCCCTTGAGGCACATGAATACGGTCCTCTATTTACGAAAAGTCCACCCGAAAAGCAACCAAGCAGAGGACATTAAATATACTTTACAAGAAATTTAGACCATTAGGAAGTTCCCAACATGATGTCAAGTTCCTGATTAAATCCAACCCACTTTTTACTGTAGGAAATGTACGAATATTCCATTGCATTGCACGTGTACTAAAGTCAATTGCTGGTCTAGAATTCAGCAAATGATTTTTAAAATGTCAAATTATTTGTTCTTCAATTGCAGATTGCTTCTCTATTCCGTTATAAATTACTGTATTTATATCTATCTATCTATCTATCTATCTATCTATCTATATATATATATATATATATATATATATATATATATATATATATATATATGTTAGGTTGGGGAAAAAGTAACTCATTAATTTTTCGGTATACGTCTGTAGTGATCGATATCTCGTCAGGTATATATCAAACAATTTCAGATTTATGCTCGTTGGAAAGGTGACATTTGACACTAAAATATCCTCTTGCGGTTTTTTTGTTTGATTGATTCAGTTACGAGTACAAGATTTTAAAAATGGAAGACAACAAACAGAAAATTCGATACATTTTCATTTTTCTCTTGTAACGGCGAAAAAGATAGCCAGGTGGCTAAAATTGTGAAAGGTGTTTATCGTCCTAAATAAGACTGAAACAACCAGTTACGTACAAATTTTGTTTCGTCGATTCCGTTCGGGTATTTTTGATGTTAGAGATGCACCTCGCATGTGGATGCAGCATCGTCAAAAATGTCTATAAAATATCAAAAATGATCGAAGTTAACCGCATGTCAACAGTCGTAACGCGCAAGACCTAAAAATCTACATGAAAGCTGTTTTAA
>JAPDSC010103843.1:21201-54894 GCA_026290005.1 Latrodectus geometricus
TCGAGCATCTTGATTTCAACAATTTTAGATTATTAAGTAAAAATAATAATTATTAATAAAAATAACTTCTTTTAAAGTTAAATAACAAAATGCATAGTTACACTTAAAGTTGCCTTTTATTTATAAATTTTAAAGTCTTTAAAACAAAAAATTTTTTTATTAATTAACTGTCTTATAAATTGATAAGATTATCATTGTATTTAAATATCAATAAAACTTAAATTAAAAATTCATTTTATTTATACATTTAAAGTTAAAATAAAATAATATATTTTACATTGATTAACTGTTCTTTGATATGATAAGTTTACGATTAAATATAAATATGAAAGTTTACATTAAAAATTTATTTCATTTATGCACTTAGAGATTTACTTATAATAAAAGTATTTCATGCATAAAAGTATTCTATAAAAATATCTTACAAATTGGTAAGTTACAATTATAGATTTATAATTGTAAAAGTTAATAAATAATTTTCTAGAGGTTATTAGAATTTCATAAAATGGAAGCTCATTTTTACATTACCACATAAATAAACTGAAAATTTCAAAGCTTATTATATTTAAATCTTTTATGGTTAAGAGAAAATTTGTTCAATAACTGTATGAAAAAAATAACAAATTAAATTTTTTAATAACTATATGAGTAAAATATCTAGTTAAATTGTATAATTATTATGTGAGTAAAATAACTAGTCAAGTATGAATTACTATCTATGCGTGCTTAATTATTTCTAAATATGAAGTTCTTAAGCAAATAATATAATTTCCATGAATTTGGCATTAATAAATATTTTCTAAAATATATTTTATAGTGGAAACAGTGAATATATACCTTATATACATCTTTTATTAAGATATAAATAGAACATTTTTAGAAACTTTCAGTTAAATTCGTATTTCTAAGATATCCCGAAATTAAGTTGTTCTGAGTTGCTTTAGGTGAATCATCCCCCAGAGAAAATTTATTATTCGAATAAAATTTCTTGTTTATTAAGCGAAGTTATTACCTGGAGAAAAATGTATTACTCAACGAAAAATAAAGCGTAAACTCTTTTACCTCAGGGTTTTAATTTTGAAATTTATGGGCCTAATGAACACTTGTTAATTCTCTTAAATGCGGCTCCAAAATTATCTTTGGAGAAAGAACGGTTTACAGTGAATAAAGTTAATAAGCTTTAGCGGAGAGAACAATTATTTTCTTATTTATAAGATTAGATATTATTCCATTTCAACGAATTGAAATGAAATGAAGGTATCAATATTTTTCTCTTTTGCTTAGAAGAATGATGTAATCATAGTTACATGAAATGTTGAAATAGATTAGTTTAAATTGGCCTGAGGAAATGTTAATCAACTTTTATATATATATTATGTTGCTTTCAAGTAATACATTAATTTCAATAAATTCAATGTTATTGATTTAATTATTATTTTGTAGTTTACTATTATAATTGAATTACATTCAAATATTCTTTAATCATTTCAAGCATGTTAAATTTATTTAAAATTTATTATATAACATTTTTTAACTTTTGGATATGAATTTTGTGTTTGGAAAATTATGGTTTCCTCACTTGACAATATTATTGCCATTTTTACATAAGTCAAATGTATTTGGAATTATTTTTTAACATACAAATACGTCTTTTTAAACTCTTTTTATTTTATCAGCCGTAAAGTGGTTGCTTCTTTCGTTACAATTGAGATCATATGTGTGTCACTTTATTTTACTTATAATTGGTTTTTGAGTTAATATGATTGGTTGGTTGGTTGTAATAATTGGTAATAATTGGTTGGTTTGTGTGCAAATAATCGTTTTCACCAATAATGTTGAATATATAATTTTGTCTACTTATCAAAAACAAGTCAATGTGTCAGTGGGATCAGTGAACAGTTGGAAAGAAAATGTGGGCCAATATCTTAGGGGGAAGGATAATTTTATATATTATTGGAGATTTGTCTCTCTTGATACCGCTATGAAAAAAATAAATACCTATTTATCATTAAGTAAAGATGAATTTATTTCATGTAGCATGTAAAGCACATTAAATATTAATACTTGATTGTTTATGCAAGCAATAAATAAATCATAACATCCACATTAAGGTTAGTTTATATCGGCAAGGACGATTTATGTGTTTTTTTTTAATATTTTATAAAAAATTATCAAAACGCATAATTTGAAGTCTACTAATTATTTTTTTCAGTTTTTAAATAAATATAATATTTATTTAAATATGGTAATTAGGTATTTTTCTATTTCATCGGTGCGGGTGATAGCCAAATAGTAGAAACAACCAAAACAAAATATCGCCAATTGCAGCTTTTACCACATCATTGTTTTTGACTTTTTATCCTTTACAAAATTTTAAATACAATCAAAAAATATTTATACCATCAAAAAATGTTTTTTCAACTAACAGATGCGATTTTTTCATTTGTTTTCCATGAGTTGTCATCAAAAGTGTCAACACGGTGAGATTTAAGCCAGTGAAATGGAATAGTACGTGTAATTTTTGTACTTTAATATTAAATCATGTATGGTATACAAGTGCTTATCCAATAAAAATTTCCTAAGGTAAGAAATTTAAATTATATTGTTTTGAAAATTAAATCAACTTTAGAATTTTACACAAATGTGATTTAAATTATTAACTCTGAAGTATTTTAATTAAATAGTTACAAACATATAATTTGATTTAATCAACTATCTTTTCTTGAAACATTAAAATTTATCTCTTATTATTATATCTATTAAATTGTTATTCTAGTAATGTTTATTCAAAAGGAATAGTTGTAAAACTATAAATTACCTAGAAGATGTTAAAGTAATCATTTATAATTAATATGAAGATTGTTATAAACAAGAGCAAGATATAAACATGAGTATTGGAAAACGAGAAACAATTTGTTATAAACTGGGGCATTGCTGACAGATACTTCGATTCAACAACAAGGAATTGGATTATGATGAAGTCATGCAAGGAATGGACAAAAAAGAGTGACCTTGCAAGAACTTAGAATCTTTAGAACTATGACAAATTAGTTCAACCTGAGAATTTTGTTATTTAAAACTGCCATCACTGTAGGGATCTATATTCCTGTGTATTCTAGATTTGAAATTGAGATCATTTTTACCAAATGCCTTGCTTAAAAATGCATTTATTCTAAAAACAGAAATCAACTGATAAAATTTTGATTTATGATTATGAAAATGTAAATGGGCATTGTCTTTTTTTTCTCCATGAACTGAAGTGCTTTATTAATAAGTATTTACCAAGTTATTTGTTATTTAATGATTGTGCATCAAGCGAAAGAAATATGTTTTCTGAGGTAATTTCAATATATCTCTTGGTAATGTACTAAAAGAATATTTATCATTAAGGTAGCTATGAAAAACGAAATAGAAGGGAACTTAGAAAAAGTATCATTGAGAGTGAAATATGACCTTAAGGTAAGATTTTCAACACTTCTCTATTATGTGCTCATTAAACGAGACTAACTATAACTTCATCACATCAAATTAGCATATATTTTGTAGTTATAAGTTCCTTTAAGACATATTAACCTCCCTTTGATATATTTTTTGTGTGTTTATTGTATTAATATACTGATATGATTAGATTTTTTTAACTTTAACTTGTTTTTAGTTAATAATCTCTCTTCATATTTGAAACATATGAACGTTTACTTCATAATCTGATAAACTAACTTTTCGGGATATATATATATATATATATATATATATATATATATATATATAATAAATTATTTCTCAATTTACGATACATGTTCTTTTTTGGAACCTAAGTCTGAAAAATGACGAATGATCTCAGAAAACAGCGTAGGTGAGAATACTCAACTTTAATGAATGGAGAATGTAGTTTCAATAAGAAGCATGGACGATTTATTTTGGGCAATAAGTACTTCAGATTATTCTTTTGTTGATCAAAACATCCAGATTTTTTCCTAAATGTCCAAATACAATATTATCGATACAATGTCTACGTACAATAAGGCAATTGTTTCAAATAAGTTTGATATTCACTAGAGAAACATCTCTTTGTGATATTATGAGAACTTAAAAACTGTATAAAGTTGCTAAGCATATAAAGTTGAAGTTTTCTTCCTTTGGATCCAAAATGGATCTCTTCACAATAATGGAATGCTTATCTCTTTTTAAATTTAAATGGAATTGAAAAGAATGTTTAATTGGCAAACATTATTGACTAAAATTTTACCAACTGTTCTAAGCTTATATTTTTAAAAAAATTTAACTTTTATTTGTTCTATAACCATTTTGAAATTTTGCTTTGTTCATGAATTTTTCTTCAAATTAAGAGTAATTTTTAGAGATGACAAAAATTGTTATGAAAGAAATTTTTTTTCCTAATATTAAATTTTTAAATAAATTGATTTTAAATGTTTATTATTATTTTTAGTTCGATGAGACAGTTAAAATAATTTCCTTCGGTCAGTCATTTCTATAAAGACATAAAGATTCCATTTTCCTTTTGCTTAATGTTACATTTCTTACAAAGATAATCTGCATTGTGCTCACGTCTGCCTAGTGATTGGACACCGTTTTTCACAGCATAAGGTTACGGGTTTGATCCCAGCAACTGTTGAACAACGGGAGATGCGAAGGTTCTGCCTTAAGCATGCACATCTGTTGGAATGGGTGCTTGTACGTTTTCTGGGTTTCCTTTGTCGCGACAAGTGAATACGTACTACTATCCATGAAAGCCTTTAAGAAATCAATAGGTGGTGGATATTAAAATACTTTATATTGGTCCTCAATAGTTAAGCTGACCACTATTTGGAGCAAAAAGAGGATATGTCCTTAAATAATATTTTTTTCTTCAATTCTTTCAGAAAAGCACTGAAATGACATCAGCTTTGGCTTAAAAGCATATTTGAATTTTACTCGAAAAATGTTCCATGAGAAAAATTTAAATTATCCCCATGATAGACCATCTTATTTTATATATATTTTGTAAGAGAAATTGTAAAATAATTAACCATGTTAACTAGAGTTAAAATCGTAATCATTTGCACATCTCAATAAACAAAAAGTGCATATCTTAAAAGATTTGAATTACTTCTTTTTGGTCATAAGTAGAGAAGTTCAATGTTTAAGGAATTTCGACAAATTCAAAAAGTTTCAAGAAATACAGACAAACAAATTAAGATTCAAATTAGCTTATAAATTGAAACTGAGATATAAATTAAACTTTGCAACTATAAATAAAATTTAATTAACGAAGAAAATATTCAAATATATTAGACTATATGAAGGATTTACATACACATGAATTTTTATTTAAAGCATTTTTTAAGAACTTCTATGTCTCATAACCCACTTATTTTACAACTATAAACAAAATATCTTCTTGTTATGTGGTAAAATATTAATAGAAAGTTGAATACTAAACTTAAATTTAGCATTCAAACTTAAGTAAATAATCTGTAAAATATTAATATGAATATTATTCAGAAACAGCATTTTACATAGTCCTTATTATATTAATAACAAACATTCTTGTATTGTTAAAATAAGAATTATGCGATAAATCCTATTGTTGCAATTTCGTATATTGTGTTTAATTAAGAATGGATAATATTTATTTATTTGTATAAACTGATGTATTTTCCGTAAGATTTGTGGATAATATTTACACATATTTTATTTAAAATTTTCTGTATAATTTTATTTTTTACATTTATTTCTCATCAATTATTTACAAAAAAAGGCAACTGTAAAAAAATTGTTCAAATGCCAATAGATGAAATTCGAAGTTAATAAATTTAAAATAATACATTCAGGAAATGGAATTGTTGTTAAAAAATTTGTTTAATATCTGTAATTTAAACGCTTCTTGAAATTCGGAATAATGGTTATTAGTAAGAAAGGGGAAGTATCTTTAATAGAGGAAAGAAATGTTTAATATTTTCTTGAAATTGAAACGAGTAAGAATATTTTTAATTTTAGAAAACATTTTTTTAAGCACATTTTTTATTATCAAACCTTTATGAGTAATAAAAACATTTTTAAATATCAGTATTACAAGCTTCCTAATTATCAAATATAAGCTTGTAAGAGTAGCATTTTTTCCTCAAAATGTATCTTCTAATTTAAACTTATTACATTAGAAAACATACTTGAATTGCAAATATTTTTCAATAAGAGCTAAGTTTTAACTAATGTTTGTGTAAAGTACAGTACGTAACTATTTTGAGCTTTAATGTATAGTTACTAGTAATTACGATATAAGAACTATACCGTGATATTCCTTTTTATAGTAATTAGTAATTCGCGAAAACAAGCTTATATGATATTTTTAAAACAGTTAATACATAATTTTTATTATTTAAAATTATCAAAATTTTATTTTTATTTTTACTTTTACTCCTTTCTAATTATTTACAAAATGACAAAAACATTATTTAAAATTTTTCTCTAAACTGGAGTGATAATGTTAAATTGTTTGTAATTAAAATATTTTCAAAAAACTTTATATGACAATAAAATGGATAAATAAACTTAAGAAATTTCATTTGGGTTTCATATGTCCTTAAATTGAAAAAAAAAATTATATTTGATTTGAGTGATCCAGTTACAGAATTCAAATATAAATAACGGCAAAAAATAATTATATTTGAATTTAGTGATCCAGTAATGGATATTCAATAGTTATACGCATAGTTATTATTATTAAATATAACTATTTCGTAGAAAGAGATACTTGCATACGTATTACTTAGTTTTTGTCTGTTTTTTATTCATAATTGTTTAGCAAAGTGTACTTTCGGCTATGCTAAAAAATATATATAAGGTAAGCTTATTGAGCGTTAGAATTCATTAAATAGTAGTGATAAAACATTATACGTTGTTAACAGAAGAAAAGTTATTAGAGTTATGTGTTTTAACATGGAAATATACAAATAAGAATGTCATGGAACATGACATACTCTTGAAATAAATGTTGGGGTACATATGAATTCATATAAAAAATTAGACTTATTTTTATTAGAATAAATCTACAGCTATAATTAGTTATTATTACTTGCTATAATTACTTAACTAATTATAGCTGTAGAGTAACTGATTTTTCACCTTCCATGAAAAATTAATTTATTTCAAATTATCTACTTTACATATTAAATTGTTCTTGACTAAACTAGATGTAAAAACATGTTATCAAATACTATTAGACACTAGAAATAATAATGATTTAAATAATGTATACTTTCTCAGAAATGCATAGTATATAGTAATAACAGCGAAAGTATAAATTTTCAATGAAAACGTAATTGATATTAATTTTTTTAATATCTCGGTTAATTAACAATCAAATAAAATTATACTCCAATCTTTCCTATGCATTTCTATAGTTTTCAAATGAATAAAAAATTTGACTAAGCCTGTTTTTGAAAGAATACACTGATGCATGGAGAATGGGATAAGACTTTTTTTGTAGAATTAATCTCAGAATTATCTACATGATTATATATTTCTTTTCCTATGCTAAACTCTTGTATTTGAACATAATTTAAGGTGGTGTTGGATAGTAATCGTAATTTATAATTGTAGTTCGATTTCTCTGAACACTGTCACAAATCGATATATATATATATATATATATATATATATATATATATATATAATGTAATTATGAAATGTTGATTGTGACAGTTTTGTTGGAGATGTTAGATGATATCGCTTTTGCATTAAACGCAGATCATAGCTGTTGAATTAAATTGAGGTTGGTTGGCAGTGAAAGCTAAGGTAAATACTTAACTTCTTTATCATATTCATTAAACCATAGTTGAAAAGTCCTGCTGTATAAATAGCAGCGTTATCATCTTTGTAAATTTCATGTCCTGTAAGAAACAAAGTTTGCATTCTTGGATGGATCTGGCCAGCTACTAACTCACTATACTTTTACTGAATGACCATTTCTTTTAACAGTTACTATTGGTCTAGCAGAAATCCATGGCATAACCGCGCATTTCATGACAGATCCATCTCCGTATGTGACAACTGGATGGAAACAATCACGATTATATGCGCAGGTGTCTTCCAAACGTGCACCAGTCCCAATGCAGGTAAGTTCATGTCATACCAAATTATTTTCTTCCACTTATCAATCTACTGTTTTGTGAGTATGACGTTACTGTAGATGATTAGAATACTGTAGACGGTTACAGATGGTAATGTCGGCATTACCATTTGTGACAAATGCCCTGGCAATATCTCCTTTGTCGTAAATGCTCCATTTAAGAAGGTGCTCCAGTGTTAATGATTACAGTTAGAAGGCTAACTGTAATCATAAACACTGGAGAGTCTAGATGATAACTGAGCTTTGTGATTACTTTTGTTACAATTGTTCACTTTTTACACACTACAACTCGGTTGAATACTGGCCAATGTCTTTCACAGAGCTTCCTTTTCCGTCCACTATTTTATTTTGACAAGCTTGTTTTGTTGCTTGTGTTTATGCTGTTATGGCCTTAAGCACCGTACCTTTAGAAAAGTCTAAAAGTTGGGATACTTACACTAACTCAGTCTAGACCTGCTTCTAGAATTTGACTTTTCAGAAAATCTGAGAGGTCTAACATTTTTTACTTTTGAAAAAAAATTATAGAATTTGTCTAGACAAGATTTTTATACTTTTGAAAAAAATTTTGAAATATAAATAATACATAAAGTAAAACAAATATGAGAAATATTTTGCGGGACAAATTGATCTTATGTATTCTGTTTGTTCGTCATGATTAAACAGAATTTATTATTTGCAGAAATTAAGTAAAAATAAATTATAATATGCATATAGTTACAGTATAAGTTAAAAGCAAAAGCAAATAAATGGTTACTTGTTTTATGAATAGATACACTTTTTTAGCAGAAAGTTTTAGACAAAAAAGAAGCTTAGTTTGTTATAAAATATTCATAATATACACAAATCCACTTCATTTTACAACTAACTGTGTTTAAACCAGATTTAGGAAAGATTTTTTTTACAATATTTGAGTGGCTTTTTATTTATTTTGAAATAAGTAATTAGTTTTTTTTAAAAAGTAATTAAAATACTTTTGAAATATTATGGAAAAATAATTTCTCATTTTTAGGTTAAAAATAGTTATTTGCATTTCGAATTTAGTTAAACATTGTTATTTGCACATTTCTACATTTTGAATAAAACACAATGTTTATTATTTCCTTGAATTTTGTCGTGGAATCGTGAAATTTCAGGATTTAACTATTCACTATACTACTACTATTTGAGAAAACATTTACTTTTTTCGAATGAGTATTGCGCCAGAACAAAATAAAGTGGCTTACATACGTTCCAGTGAAACATAATTCAATTTTTTCCGAGCTTTTCAATTCCCTGTCTAGACAAGATAAAGAAGATTTGAAAACGAGCAGCTGGCAACGCTTTTCCCTGCTAACTCTACATACAATAGACATTTCCAAAAATGAACAATACGCTTTTGACGCGTGGAGAACGGTGTAAAACTACTTTTTATTTGAGATTTTCTTTTTAAAATTGTAAGGAACTCCTCTTTTAAAAATTTTATTAGGGCTCTTGAAACACATTTCTGTATTTAGCTACTTGTTAAACATTTCCTTAGCATGTAATGGTATATATCTACTTAAAAATGCAGAAAATGTCGTTTTAATCAAAGAATTATAAACTCAAAATTTTTGATTATTACAAAATTCAATTTTTACATAAGTGGTCTTGTTTTAAAACAGAAAATGGTAATAACGATCATCTGAATATAGTTTTTTTTTAATTTTAAAATATTTAAGGGAATGATAAAAACGATAACTACCCTTGATAATATCTACCACAATCGTTGAATAAATATAATGGTTTTTAACATAAATTATGTGCAGAGAAACGTCTTTCAATGTAAAGAAATTTTTTCGTCCCATTGTTATTATAAATTAAAATATATAAATTTGTGATTCTTAAATATGTTTTAAAACAAAATATTTTTATAAACAACAATGAAGGTGTAATTTATTTATTATAAATCATAGGGGTAAAAATAGAAAAAGCTAGAAATTTCTAGGAAAAAAATTTAAAAAAAAATTATAGAATAAAAAATCGCTTTATTTTAATCAAAACAAGTTGGAAAATAATTGTGCCTTAAGATTAATTTGATATAATTGGCAACTGTAACTGTGGTATAAAAATCAACTGAAATAGTTCTTCTAGTTTCTAATGTACCCACAATTACTTTTGATCAATTAAATCAAATAAATGTAAATCAATGCTGATTATTTAAATGTTATGTTTTAAAATTATTAAGCATCTTGATAAGTGAAATGAAATAATATGTAAATAATTTAAAAAATTATTGGAAATATTTAGGAAATAAGATTCAGATCAATTTATACAATCTTAATTTAAAATTGCAAAAATTAAAATGTGTGTTCTTACTTTTTTATAAAATAATCATTCACCCATATTTAAGTTAAATCTTTCTTATTGTCTTTAAATTTATGCTGTAAGCCTTAATATTAAGCATATTTATGGGCATATATACATTGTAAGACATCTAAAAGGGAACAACAATGTTACTTTGGACATACATTGAAAATAATCATTAACTTACTAAATATAACGTTTTTTGGTCAGTAAAAAAGCGATGGAAATAGAAATAAGTGCGTATGTAGAAATAAGTGCGTTACAAGTACAAATGCTTTGGTCCAGAATGAAATCTGATTTAGATGTGTTTTCGGTATCTGATGACGTAGGCAGTTTAAGGACGTTACAAATATTGATTTAATATATCAATAGGTGCAGTATTCCATACTACTCTTCCTCTAATCAATCATCAGAAATTTGCGATAGGTCATTGATTTGGACAGCAGATAGCTGATAAAATGCAACTTTTTAAGTAATTTTTTATAAAAAAAGAACCTGATGTTGCTATTGATCAATGGAGCTTATCCTGAAGCAAGTATGACATGGAATTAAAGCGGGAATGACAGTAAAAAATGTTGTAAAGCTTGCTAACCAATGTATAAGTAAAGCTTATTACGAGTTTCTGGAGTACCATCTATTGTGATTACAAATCATACCAGAAGACAAAGTGCTATGGCATTCCATTTGATTCCATTTAATACATTTTTTATGACGTCACCAAATGCAGGTATGATCATTAAGGTGTTAGAGTCAGAGAATTGTCATTATATCGAAACGACAATGTACACAATATAGATATCCATATCCAGTGCTATGGTAATCCATTTGATAACAATTAAACGCTATTTCTTTACGATGTCACCAAATGCAGCACTGATCATTGAGATGTTGGAATCAGAATCGTCACTATACCGAAACCACCATACAATATATATATGAACAATTTAGATATCCCTATGTCAATCCATTTGATACAATTAAACGCCATTTCTTAATGATGTCACCAAATGCAGATCTGATCATTGAGATGATCAGATCTGCATTTGGTGACATCGTAAATCGTCAGAGAATTGTCATTATATCAAAACCACAATGTCAACAATATAGATATCCATATCTAGTGTTATGGCAATCCAATTGATGATAATTAAACGTCATTTCTGTACGATGTCACCAAATCTTGATCTGATCATTGAGATGTTAGATGTGGAATCGTCATTATATCGAAAAACACACTGTCAACAATATAGATATCCATATCAAGATTCACTGAATTATTGTAAATAAAATCACATGTGATTTGTTGTTTCTGATAACACTTGGCAAAGCCAAGCCCATCTGTCAGAGACTAGGCGAATGAAGTCAGAGAGAGAGCGTTGAAGTCAGAAAAGAGCACCCTCATTCAAAGGTGGAAGTATGACTTTTTGCTCATAGATGGCAGCACCATTGAGTCTTCCAATTTAGTAATTATAAATATCTTAAAACTTTTAATTTGTGTTAATTAAATATTTGTCTTAATAAAATTTATTTATTTAAATTACGCCTTGGCGGCCATTCTCTTCTCCCATATATATATATATATATATATATATATATATACACAGAAACAAACAGTTTTGTTTTTCAAACTATCCAATAATTGATGTAATAAATTTATTTCTAATCATTAATTCCTACTCTCTATGTTGATGTTTAAAAAAAGACTGGAACTTTTATCAGAAAACAACGATCGTTCACAAAAAAATCTGAAAAATAATATGCATTTTTTTTATGAAAACAATCTCTGGTATTAATCGAAATTTAAAATACATCTGTTATGCTAATGTAAAGATCGATATAACTGAACTCTGCATTTTATAAAAAAAGGTATATTCGATTTTATATTTTTTAGTAACAATGAAAAGAAAATCCTAAATATGATTACTATTTCCTGTATTGCGTGATGTTTCTTTCTGTTAAGGAGCTGCATCGGAGCATTCGAATTGTATTTCATTTTATATTGATTTTAATCAATCTTTTTAGTCACGTCTTTATCTGTTGCAGTTATGTTTTATAAAAAACTCTAACATATTATTAATGTTATAATAGCATGTTATCAACAAAACTTGATTTATAATATACAAATAGTTACACATTATGCAAATTATAAATTTCAATTTTATATATCTTTTATAATTGGTTAGCATATATTTTAAAGAATATATTTTAATTGTATTCATGAGATTTCGAAGCGCTGAACTTGATTTATTTTCCCAAATTATTTAAGTGATTTCTCCAACATGTATATACTGAATCAAAGAATTGATTATCGTATTAATTTATTAAATGGCTGTAAATTATTTTAGTTCTTCCAGTAATGCATTCATTTGATATATTGATTCATTTCCTATGTTTTATGAGGGAGCACAAATACCTCATACCGTCTTATGTAAAAAGATTCTCAGTACATATTAGAATAATTATTCATTGAATATACAATAAATGATTTTCCACTTTCAACTAATTCTTTTCAGTTATGTTGTATAGTTACTGATATTAAATTAAATGTTATAAAAATAGGTATTAATGAAAATTAGTTGTTGGTGGAAACTACTAAATGTTCTGTATTAATATGCACCGAATTTTTTACTGTGATTTATGTTATTAAACGCTTTTCTATATTATTTTTCGTTAAATGTAAACTTCTGGATTTGTGGAAAACATTTTGAAAATTACATGTAGCTTATTTCAACGATATAACGTAACGAACATGTTTTTTAAAATAATCTAAAGAAATTTCCAAATTAAAAACTTAGGGATCTTATTGAATAAATATATTCTATCAAAACACCATTAAATAAATAATTTATACTGTCCATAAGAGGGATCATGAATTTATTATTTTGTCAATGTTTATTAAACAATTTATTTGTTGTTGTTTTCACGTGCCAGCTAGGTTGACAAATATGGGATGTGCTGCTCCTACTTTTCCAACTGAACCATATTTGGAGTGGAGTCCGACTTCTTCAGTTCAAATCACCACAAACTCGTTTACAAGGTGGGACGCATTTATCGGTCATCTTAAATTAAAAAAGGATAAAGAAACACAGAGAAAGAAAGAAAAGAAACTTCCATGCCCGAACCGGGATTCAAACTCAGAGCCAGCAACCTAGGAGACAGGAACACTAACCACTCAGCCATTGGCAAGCAAAATATTATCTAAAAGGTTTAAATAAAATAAACAGTAATATATTTCATTTTTTAAATGAGTCTCTTTAAATATTTTGTAAACCTTATATTTGTGTGTGGATACTTTTTTTTGAACGAATTATGTTTATGATCAATGTTTTATAATATTAAGTTTAATGATCAATATGTATTAAAAGTTTCACATCTAAAATATTTATTTAAAATAAGCAATAACATATTTTATTTTTTAAAGAGTCTCTCTTAATATTTTTTAAAAATTATATTTGTGTGTTAGTGTGTGTGTGCATACTTTTTCTTGAAAGAATTAAGTTAAAATATTTAGAATTCCCGGATTCATTTTATTTATTTGAACTAAAATTTTGAAGCTGCCCATTTTTTGGTGCAATTTTAATGTATTTTGATCTAATTAGATAATATTGTTTATTTTAGATTTTTCATAATTTTTTAAATACGAATATTCTTATTTTTTGTAAAAAATTTATTTTGGTACATATATGTTTAATATAATAATACCAAATATGTTTAATGTGTTTCTGTTACAGAGAATATTGTCTTAAAACATGTTTTTTTATACACTCGGTGAAAAATGGAAACTTTTTATTGCTTCTAGTGATTTTGTATTGCAAATATATTCACGATCATGTAAAAAAAATTATTTACTTATTTTTTGAAATTTAAATTATGGAAAATCTGTTATGTAAATTTCTCTAACTAAGAACACTCTAATTCGGAAAAGACAAAATAATGATTCACATTGTAATTATATTTCTTTTGTGTTCAATATTAATTTTTTGATTAAAATATAAATTAATAATTTGTATTAAGGTGTTAATAATAATTATTTTAAGTTCAAAATGTAGTAAATTTTTAACATTTTTCGGTTAATTGTTACGAAATTTAAATTTGTAAAGAGGATAGCAATTTGCGTAGGATCCCTTAAGCAATAAAATTAGAAACTTTAATATCAAAATCAATATTGTTCAATTTATATTTAATACATTCTTTGACAAACATAGTTTAAAAATTTTTTTAACGTTATGGCAGAGAAAATAGTTTATGTTCTTGATAATAGATGGCGCAAAATGGCTGAAAAAATACAAGCTATGACACATTGAGGAAAGAGAATGATTTAACGTGTCTCTCTCTCTCTCATAAAATAAATATTATATTTTCCTAAAAGTTTAATTTTTGATTCAACTGATAAAGGATATAACATTTTATTGTAATATTAGGAAATCATCCTATAAAATGTTATATTTATTGTAGAAGAATAACTGGAAAATTTTAGTATTTACTTGAAATGATTAAATCAAATTTTACATTTTTAGTATATATTTTATCCATCCAAGAAAATTTTTTTTGAGAAATTTTTCACATATGTTTTCTTAATTGTAGGCTTTATTCTTTATTTAACACTCAAGTTGATTATTATTATTTATCGAAAAGGAGACTTTAAATGTACAAGAATAATATTTTTTAGAAAAATGATATTTTAGAGACTAACAAGCAACACAGAAACAAGAATTTGCTAACTTTATTATTTTAAATGAGTAATACATCATTTATATTTTATGCTTACTTTTGGTGAAATGATTTATTTTCCATTTATTTTATTTCTTAATATTGAAACAACTAATTTAAATATTCTTCTTCCTTAGAAGCGTTACGGCCTGTTACAGGCAAAGGCTGCAATTCAAATCTCTCTCCATCTGACATTTTTTTGCTTTTTTTCATACTAACTAGTAGGGGGTCTTTCCTTTCGGTATTTTCCCTCTATTCTTGAAAAAGTAAATTTTTTTTGGGAAAAGAATCACCACATTTATAGTTATGGCCTAACCATACAACTATATATTAATTAGTAACTTTTCAAAGTATGTCAATTTTCTCTATATTTTTCTGGTGCTAAGATAAAATAGAATTTCATTATTAAAGTATATAAAATAACAAATAATTAAAGTATACAAAAATAAGTACAGGTGCACTAACTTTTCGATATAACATTCTAAGCAATCTGTTAATTTTAATTTTGCTTTAAAATATTTTTTTAAAAAAGATTATTTGTATTATTGGCTTGAAAGAAAAAGAGGGTGTAAAAACAATGAACCAAAAAAAATAGGCAGAACGTTAACAATTATAAAGCTGATGAAAATAAATAACTTTATAAAAACTTTATGCAAATTTACTAAATTTTTATAAAATTTTTGCTGAATTCCAATAATTTTTTTCTTATCTTTACTTGATTCTATGATTGTAATATTAATTAAGCTTAATTTTGAATAAAAATTTGCACTCTTTAAAAGTTACAAAGTTATAAGTATAAATTTAGATTTTGATTATAAAATTAATTTTTTTTAAATATTTATTTTCTAATTTTAATATTTTATAACAAAAGTGGAATTGTATATTAGAATATTACTTCTGCTAATAATAATGACTCCAATTTGCTTTTGTAATTTGTCAGAAAGAAATCATTTAAAGAACTTTTACTTTTCTAAAATTAAATGCTTAAGCTTACAACTGATTTTGAAATAATTACTGTTTTCTACAATTCCACATCATTTTTTCAATTAATGTCAAGTGTAACTTATTTCATGTCATTAAAAAGCTGGTAAATATAAGCATATATGTACTGTAAAGTTAGCTAAAAGTTTATTCCCCTAAAAATTAATTGTTCAACTTTACGTCTCACACATGACACTAACGCCATCTCTCGACAGTTCGAAGAATATTTTGCATCTGTTACAACAATAAATATTAACAAATTGAAATGCACAGCATTCATTAATGAATCATCTTAATTTTAGCTTGAAGAAAAAGTAATCCATTATTATTTCGGTAGACATCTGTAGTGATCGATATCTCGCGAGGTATATATCAAACAATTTCAGATTTATGCTCATTGGAAAGGTGACATTTGACACTAAAATTCTCTCTTGCGGTTTTTTGTTTGATTAATTCAGTTATGAGTACAAGGTTTTTAAAATAGAAGACAACAAACAGAAAATTCGATACATTTTAGTTTTTCTTTCATAAAGGCGAAAATGCTAACCAGGTGGCTAAAATTGTGAAAGGTGTTTATCGTCCTATATATGACTGTAACAACCAGTTAGGCACAATTTTGGTTTCGTCGATTTCGTTTGGGTATTTGTATGCTAAAGATGCACCTCGCATGGATACAACATCGTCGAGAATGTCTATAAAATATCAAAAATGATCGAAGTTAACCGCATGTCAGCAGTCGTAACGCGCAAGACCTAAAAATCTACATGAAAACTGTTTTAAACCTTTTTACAAAGCGAATCCAAAAGAAGTTACATAAAGTTCACGTAAAAATAATGGATTTCTTTTTCCCAAACCTAATATAACATGATTATCCCCAATAAACATATTCAATAAATAATTTATCAGTGTAAATGCAGTAGAAGATTTTATTTTATTTTTCATCCAAAAAGATTAAATTTCATTGATCTTACTGACAAAATAAGAGGAAATTATACTTTTATAAAGATTTCAATTTATTGGATACTTTTAATTTATCTAAAATAATATTCTGAATGTTAAAAATATCATTTCTCATATTCTCATTGAAATGGTACTAAGAAAACATGCAAAACCAAACTTTTTGATAATGCAAAGGTATTATATTATAACTATAGAAATTATTAAAATGAGAATCTAATTTATTTTTTAATTTTAAATACAAAATAGAAAATAATCCGCTTCCTTATTGATACTCCAAAACACAAAACTTTTTTAGTACTTTAAAAAGCAATACTTATTACATAAACTTCATCCCTTTTTATCTTTCTTTGTTATAATATTTATTATTAATTTTTAAATTATTTATATCATGATACTCTTTTTTCCAGTATTTAGATTATTAATTTTATGTATGTAAGATAAGTTTTGTTCATAAAATTTTTCATTTTTGCGCATGAAAGAATTGAGTTTATTAAAAAAAAAGATGGTATTAAATATTCTCTTATCTCATAAAACCACACAATTGGGAAAAATAGATTGTTAAGTTATTACTGTACTTTGTGAAAGTTGATTTCTGATTCCTTTTTACCAGAACGGATTTTTAAAAATAACAATAATGTTTGGTGCATTTTTGATTAATTTTCAAACAAGGTATTTAAAAGAATGTTTTTATATCGTTTTTAATAACACTCTTAACCAAAATATAATAATTATAATGTTTTATTAATTTAGGTGATAAAAAAAATATAATTTAAAAAATACTTGTTTGTAAAAATTTCAGAATGTATTCTTTTTAATTCTACTTATTTTCGGATATTTCTTGCAAAGAATTTATGTTATTCCATCTGTTATTACATTTTATATTATATTTTAAAAGAGATATTAAGTTAAATTTGAATGAAAAATAACTTAAATATATCAAATTATAAATATATAGAAACGGAAAGTCATTTCATTTTGTTTAACATGCACTTTTTAAAAAAACAATTTATTTAAAATTATTTATCGTTTTTCCAAATAGGTTTTTAGAAAATCAGCATACTTAAAAAAATTGATAGTAAAAAATTTAATATAATGGATATCTTATTCATGTGAATTGAAGAAAAATATATAGCTTTGAATTTTGTGTGTATCTTAATTTCATATGAAAAAAAAATGTTGAAATAAATAGAGATATTTGTAAGTTTCTTTATATTGTATCTCATTATTCAAATTTAAAGTACAAAAAATTTTATTTGTCAAATGACAGCCAGGTTGGCAATATGGGGTGCACTGCTCCACTTTTCCAACTGAAAATAATATGGTGTTGAGTCCGACTTTCTCAGTACACACATGCTATAGGTACCCTTTATTGAGTAAACAATCATTCATACAAGGAATAGGACAAAGGCAGGATTGAGGGAGAAAGAGAAAATACATCCCTGCCCAAACCGGGAATCAAACCCAGGTCCACTTATACACAGCCAGGCACACTGACTACTAAAACAAGATGGGTGACACAAAAAAAATCTAAGGGTATTATAATGAATTCTGAAGGATTTATTCAAATTTCTTATTCAACTAAAATTAGAACAAATTACTTTATTAAATGGAGATTTATTTTGATCGTTTTATGGTATATTAAATTTTAAATAATAGAAAAATTGGTAGTTATATAGGTTTACAAACAGTTAATTTAAATTTTCTTTTCGATGAAAAATAAAATCATCTTTCTTTTATTTTATTTCTTGTATTCAAATTAACAAAATAAAGTTTTATCAAAATTTTAATTATCATTTTCGTTCTTTTATATAGTTTATCAGTAATCAACGAAAATTTTGATCATAATTTTAAATTTCTAAAAATATTTTCTTTCAGTGATTAAGAGGAATATTCATTCAATTTTGAACCTAAAAATGATTCAATTTCCCACTCACATTTTGCAAATTTATTAAATGAAACAGTCATCGGATAGCCTAAAATAGAATTTACTTCTCAGCCAGTTTGATGTTTATTTTTTAAACGCTTCTCTTATTTTGTAATTTAAATATTCAAAGATTTCTGAAACGTCTCGAAGATTTTGAATATAAAAAGAGATAAATGAAACGGTTAAATGCTTAGCGCTCGAATGTCAATCGACAAAGAAATTTCATTTCGTAATTTGACAGGTAAATGAAATTTATCCGCCAAGCTAAATGAAATTCCTGACAAAAAGAAGGTCGGATTATCGGTATCAGTGTCAAATGCGCAGTATAACAGATTCAAAATTAATTTCGTTGGCAGTAAATTTGTGTCAATTAAAATAGACTCGAATATGTTTTTGATGTTTATTTCCTTAAAAAAATTGAAGATACTTTTCTTTTAAATTAAGAAAATACAGTTTTCTTTATTTTTATAGAATTGCCCTTCAAAGATAAATATACAATTTTGCATAAAACTTTTTTCCATCATTCTTATATATCAGTTAATTCTACTAAATATCTATATATATAGTTTTCATTTAAATTTTTTTAAATAATTTTATTAGATATGACACAGTTGAAGAAACCATTGAATCTCCAGAAAAATATCATATTAATGATTTTTTAAAATTTTTGATTAAGAATTTATATATATATTAGTTTGGGGAAAAAGTAATCCATTATTTTTCGGTAGACGTCTATTGTGATCGCTATCTCGTGGGGTATCTATCAAACAATTTCAGATTTATGATCGTTGGAAAGGTAACATTTGACACTAAAATATCCTCTTGCGGTTTTTAGTTGATTCATTCAGTTACGAGTACAAGGTTTTAAAAATGGAAGACAACAAACAGAAAATTCGATACATTTTCGTTTTTCTCTTGTAACGGCGTAAAAGATAGCCGGGTGGCTAAAATTGTGAAAGGTGTTTATCGTCCTATATAAGACTATAACAAAAAGTTACGTACAATTTTTGTTTCGTCGATTCCGTTAGGGAATTTTTGATGTTAGAGATGCACCTCGCATGTGGATACAGCATCGTCGAAAATGTCTATAAAATATCAAAAATAATCGAAGTTAACCGCATGTCAGCAGTCGTAACGCTGACATGCGGTTAACTTCGGCTAAAAATCTACATGAAAGCTGTTTTAAACCTTTTTACAAAGCGAATCCAAAAGAAGTTACATAAAGTTCACGTAAAAATAATGGATTTCTTTTTCCCCAAACTAATATATAATCAAACATCTATATATTTATGTCATTTAAATTTGAATGATTTGCTCAAAAATAGAATTTATCTTACTTTCTATAATGTAAAATATTCAAAAAGTTGATTTCAAATCATTTGATATTGATTGAACATAACAAAATTTTATTTTGAAAAATAATTCTCCATTAAAAATTCTAACAATTTAGAAATTTAAAAAGAAAATGTTAATTTATTATACACTTTTTTTTAAATCATATTGTATTTCTAATATTTAAAAACAAATATAGTTTATTTTCTTTGAATATTCTCCAATTTGTTGTTATTGCTATTGTCTATAGAATTAAGTTTTTTCTGAGTGTTTTGAAATAATTATGAATTTATAACTCCTATATCCTTTTCTAAAATCTCAGTTGCTTTATCTTCTGAAAATATTACCTTGATTTCAAGTTTATTACTGCTGCTTAAAATTACCATTATAACTAAAATTTATTTATCTTCTTGGCTCAGTTAAGTATTATGAGGATTATATTGTTTATATAATAATTATTTGGGTATAAAATGATTTCAACAGAAGTAAGAGTATTACAAACAACTGACTATATCACTTTAATTTAGTAAAGTATTTTAATTTAGTAAGTAAGTTCAAGTTGGATTTGGATTGTTTGTTTTAAAGGATAGAATAGGAAATAGATGTTCACACATCATAAAATCCAATTTACTTTTTAATTAGTTAAGTGCATTTAAAATTGTAAATTGCAAGGAACTCAGTTTAGGCAAACCAAATTAAGTTTTATTATAGATGATTTATTAATAGTTTCTTACTGTTTGCAATAAGTCATTTTTATAAATTCGTTATCAAAGTCACTTACTGTAACCCATGGGAAACTATGAATATTAATTGGCATTAATATATATTTATGAAAGTGCTAAATGTAGCTTTGTATAATCTTTAAAAAGAATATTTTTTATTCTTCGAACTTATTAAATAGACACTCAATAATTAATTAAGGTAACATGTAAAAAACACATTATATTTTGTTAATATGTGATAGGCTTTAAGTTATTAATTTTTGTATACTGATCTTAAACAGTAACATACATTACAGAGGTTATTTTATATACATTGTTTACAATTTGTGGGATTTAAGATTATTGACATGTTGTTGTGCTGTTATTATATATGAAGCCCACCCTTCAGTGACTGGGCTAATAAAGTCAGAAAGATTATCTTCCGTTTTTGAACAGAGCGCCCCTCCAAGGGTCGAAGTACAACTTTGGCTCATAGATGGCAGCACCATCTGGATTTTCCAATTTAGAGATAGGAAGGTAGAAAAGACCCATTATTATTGATATGTTCTAACATTTAGATAAATATGTCTTAAAAGAATATACACCCACACCTCACAAACACGCTTTCTATTTATAAAATTCTAGAAAAAAACTAGGTTAAAATCTATTTAATTAACTTTTATGTCTTACAAGACTTATAAGGGCAGAAAATATTTTATTTTAGTTAAGTAAATACATTAGCTTTAGTCTCACCGTTTGTTAAGATTTCAATCACTTTAATTTTATATTTGACTTAAAAAATCAGAAAATGACAAGCATAAAGAGAAGAAAACATTAAAGGCATTAGGAATGGTTACACTTAAAATATTTAAATGATATTCTCTTTTAAAAGTTATCTAAAACAATAAACATATGCAGAAGTTTTTGGGATTATTCGAGATGCATAATCATAAAAGTTGAGATAGGATCTGAGGATATTATTATAAATATCGAAATATGAAAATTCCTCTTTATAAAATTTATTATATTTGAAAACATTGCAAACTAAAGAGAAATAATACATAGAAATGTACTTTTTATTAAATTTTAATATAATACAAGATGTATAACTCAACTACACTTGACTAATTTGCCCATTAAAGAAAATGTTTTCTACCACATTTATAGAATGAACGAAAATAATATATTATATTAAATAAATGAAATCTATAACAATTTAAAAATCGTTTGGTTTCTTAGTACTGTTGGAGAAGAAACACTGTTAGTACATGACGCAAATATGGATGACGCATGAAAGTCACTAGATAAATTTGAAGCAGTCAGGATTCGGACGGATAAAATATTTCTTTCTTTGTTCTACTATTGTGGAAAAATCTTGACACTGACAAATCAACAGAATATGTCACCTTTCTTTGAAGAAAGAGACACTCTATAAAACTTAAGGCTGTGAAAGAAAGCTGAAATCTAGGGATGAGCATTGCTCGATATGTCACCTGGCATATAAGATGGAACACTGAACACACTATATTATGATAGATGTCTATAAGAACGGCATACCACATTATTTTATTTACAATTTTATAACCATGAATTGAAGTTTACAGACTTACTTTTCTCAAATTCATAGATTCCTTTTTTTAATATTTTGCTTTTATTTACTTTTTAAAAAAATTAATTAAAGTAAAATATATAGTTAAAGTTATATAGTTAGGTAAAATTTAGTTAAAGTTTTACAAAATTTTTTCCTTTTATTCTCAATTACTGTACATTATTATTATAACTATACATAAATGATGCC
This sequence comes from Latrodectus geometricus, assembly GCA_026290005.1. Classification (NCBI taxonomy): domain Eukaryota; kingdom Metazoa; phylum Arthropoda; class Arachnida; order Araneae; family Theridiidae; genus Latrodectus; species Latrodectus geometricus. Next base: position 44,058 of record JAPDSC010103843.1, read on the forward strand.
GTTACGATTACTATATGCTCAGTTTTAAAGGTGATTGATTAGTAGTTATTATATTCCTTTATAACTGGTCGATGGTTGAGTGGTTAGCGTTTCTGACTCCTAGGCTGTTGGTCCAGGGTTCGAATCATAGTTCGGGCATAAACGTTTTCTTTCTCTATGTTTCTTTGCCCTTCTCTTGAGATAATGGTTGAATGTGGGTTGCCTAATGAACGGGTTTGTTGAGGATAATGAAATAAAATGAGTAGCAGTTTATGGTTTGTGGCGAAGGGTCAATCACCCAGTGCCAACCATTGGAAAAAAATATTCCCTTATATGTCACATGAACATGGACCTACTATTCATAAAAATCTTTTGAAAGTTTTAAGACCTTGAAACAAGCTATATTATCCAAGGTAACATTTACATACATTTTCAATTGTTAATCTGCCCTTCATATGACTTTCAATATTGAATATTAAGCTCAGCACGGAGATTAAATTGGTCACAATTTTTTCACTGCACTCGGCTAGTAGGTCTTTCACTTTTATTTCATCACAAAATCTCCATATTTTTGCTTACGAAACCTAATGAATGTGCCATCCGGCTTTTGAAAACAGGTGGATCTTCGTAATTTAAAAGCAGGGACAGAGCAAAAGTAGGATTTTTTCAGCACAACCAGGGGGAAATGGTAGCACCTAACAGGTATGTCATCGGAGCTTTGAAAATAAATAGATCTTCATATTTAAAAGCAGGGACAGAGTTAAAATATGATTTTTTCCTCTGTTTTTCAGCACAAAGAAAGGGGGAATGATGGCACCTAATGGGTGTGCCATCGTGGCCTTGAAAATAAGTGGATCTTCGTAATTTAGAAGCATGGACAAAGCAGAAGATCCCCAGATTTGGTCTGCTCTTTTAAAGAGTATCACTTCACAAGGAGGATATTGCGACCATGACATATTTAATGGGCCCCAGCCGTAAATACTAACAACGGATCTTTCGTAGGGTCATGATTCGAAACCTTTACCTTCCCATAAAGAGAACGAACACCCTAACCAAACAGGTCACCTTGCCTAAGATTTAATCTTATCCACTACTAAAGTGGGATAGATTATTATCATGTATTTGATTTATGTTCGTGCAATTTATAAAAAAAAGTTATGTAAAAGATCAAAATGTGATCATTTCCATTGGATGATTCACTCTTTATGATCATATATTTGCCGAACACGTGGGTTGTTTAATTATCCTCTGTATAGTGTCAGAGCATGAATGGAGAATTTAAAGAATACAAAGATTTACATTGAAGCATTAGTCTTCCAAAGTAATATTTGATGGTAGTTGTCGAATAAATGAAAAAAAAATTAGGAAATTGCTGATATTCCCAATTAATTTTTAAAAATTATAGTACATTATATTTTCAAATAAAGATTGATTTTATACAAGGCTCGTTTCTGGGTCCTAATGGTTGGACTAAACTAATACGAGTGGAATTTTTAAGTTCGATTCCCGCTGATGCTTAGTAACAGGAAAGGATTGTTGTTATTAAGCTTCCTGGGTGCACAACTGTCGAGATGTGTACGCAGGAAGTTATACCTGTTTCTTCTTTTAGGATGAACATGCACGAAGTTATGCGTGTTTACTCTTTTATGAAGTCTATATGGCTCAGTGTTTATAAAATATCCTCCAATATGTCATTAAAAAATAGACATTAAAAAAATTCTATCAGCTTTTGGTCACTTGACTGTTTGTTAAGAAATTTCTAAACTAAAGGTAAGTAATTTAGCTGGAAAATATGAGATTAGTTGATTGAATTATGATTTTAAATTTAACATCTCCGTCGAATTATAAATGACAAATTCCGTAACAAATGTATGATAAGAATAATTAGACAAGAAATGGTTTAAAGAAAATGATGAGACATACAAAATTAATTATTATTTCTTAAACTATATTATTTCTCCGCAGAATACAAATATTTAATTTTTTGAAAACAAAAATCTATTATCTATAATTTAATTAATGAAAAAGTAAAATTTTTGCATTAATAAACATATTTTACAACAAATAATGAAGATATGATTAACCAACTTCACTTTGAGAATTAGTTTTAAATTCATTATTTTTAATTTGCTCTTGCTAAATATTTTTATGGTTTGTTCTAACAGATATTTTTTAATATAAATTTTCCATAAATCTATATCTAGGTAAAAAACTGTTATGAGTAGTTTCTTAGTCCTTCATATTCAATTAATGTCATTATTCAAAACTTTTACCTATTATATGTAACTATTATGAAGTACATGACTTACTTATTATGAATACTTTTACCTATTATGAAGTATATGACTATTATTTATTATTTGGTAATAATATATTATTATATTAGAACATTTATACCATAAAAATTATATAGATATAAGATAAGAGAATAATGATTATTTGTTAATTGATAATGATAATGATAATTGATAATTAACAATTGTCTCTAAAATGTGATTACTAATATATTAATATAAAATCAAGCAAAAATATTATTATCTATTGTCCTTAAAACATTTATAGTTGGACTATTAATGAATATAATATTAGGAAAAATATTAATGATATTTTTTAAAAACTATTATAGTTATTAGTATGTCACATTAATAATGAGATTAATGGTAATATAAAATTATCAAACTAATTAAAAATTTGAGGGTTTGCTTCAGATGATAAAATTTAAAAGGAATATATTTTTATATAAGTTATCAGAATTATTTGTAAATATTATTTATATTTTCCACATTTTTTAAGTTTATGGATATTGAGTTTTAGATCTTTTTGTGAATATATATAGAGATAAATGACTAATTTTTAGGATTATGAGCAGCACATGTTTTTTATATTTTGCAGTCCTTTATTGCCAGTGATTTAATTAAGAGATCTACAGTTCATGAAATAAAAATTCCACTAGTTGAGCTCAAATTTCGTTACATTTGCTCAGAATAAATGGAAAATTTTGCGTACTGAATAATATACTTGCCGAAATTTTTACAGAGGTTCATATATTCATAAAATTTTATTTTGAAGTTTTGGAATGTGACTCATGTCTCTTACTTTCAGTATACGGAGTTTTAACTTTAAATGCTTTTGAATGTATAGTATTTAGAGAAAACTATACTGCATATGTAGAATAAATACAACAATTTGTAGAAAATAAATTTTTAAATATTATATTCATATTTTGATATTTTATTTCACCATATTTATATACATTCATATATTCATTAATAAATTTTAAATATTAACATTTTTTTTCCAGAAAAGAAAGTTTAAAAACAGTACACCAGTATTACTATTTTAATTTAATATTTTGTATTTGTTATTATAATATATACTTTAAGATTAATATTATATTTATAATCTCTTTGAATTACTATTTTCATCGAGAAGAATTATAATAATTGTTATAATAAATTTGATTACTGTTATATATGAAACATAAATTTTATGTAAATTTGAGAATAAATGTGAAAGAAAATAACCTAAATTATATTATTCACAGTTTCACTTTTTCTGAATTTATTCACTCTCAAGTTATAAGTTAAAAGAATTAAAAAATCTACTTTGAATATAAACATTTTCAATCATGTAATGTAGTCTTATTCATTTTAAATTTACGTAAGAGAAACCTTAAAAACTTGTGTAAAGATTGAAATAAATTTTAGAAAAAATCATTTTATTCATTTAACATTAAAAATGGAGGAAGAAATAAGATAGTTTTTTAAATGAACGTTACGACACCATCTAAAATTACATAAAAATACTAATCAATCATCATGATGTGATTACCGTAATCAACAGACTCGAATGGAATTCCTTGTCAATGAGATTTTTTACATGAAATATCAAAAGTTGCTATATCATCAATAATTCTACGTTTCCACTATCCATGGAAGATAGAATATATAAGGAAAAGAGGTATATATATATATATATATATATATATATATATATATATATATTTGAACACTTAAAAAAGTGGAAAAGTTCATTAATATAATTTACATTTTAAGAATTTTTTTAAATAAATTTGAAATTTTATTAACTTTAATTACTATATTTATTCAAGGGAATTAAACTAGTGATAGTTATAATTAATTTAATAGATTTTACAAATAAAACAGACATTATATATATATATATATATATATATATATATATATATAGTATTTATATATATATGTATATTGTATTATTCATATATATATATATATATATATATATATATATTATATTATTTGTATATATATATAGTATTTATATATATATATATATATATATATCTTATTCTTACAAACACATACTATTAATAAATTTATATTAATATTATATAATTGTAAAAATTAATTCTATTTTAATAAGGAAAATGTACTATATTCCATTTTTAATTTGTTACACAAATTGTTCAATAATATTTTATTTAGCTAACTTATTTAATATCATAAATTTATTATGGTTTAAATTCTTTAATAAGAGATAGATATATTCATGTCTTCTTACGTATTTTAAATATTCTTATACATATAAACACATACTTTATTATATATAACGTATATGTCGTCTTTTTTTATTTCCATCAATATAAAAATCTTGGTTTTCCTCACTAATTCCTTTTAAGCGATCCAACTTGACCACAAAATATGGCATTGACGATGATAAATGAAGACATTTGGTAAAGTCTAAGAGTCTCCTATCATTTACAGAGAGGATACGGGATCCACAACACTGTCAATTGCATTTGACATTGCTTCTACCGATATAAATATGACAAAATATTTTGTTGTACGGATAGAAATAATATAGACTCCACTAAATATTTTAAGAAGAATTTTAGGAATCATATGATTTAAGTTTTTTTAATGTAAAATTTCGTTCCGTTATAATATTTGCTACTCACAACTAAAATTTTAAATTTACAAATTATGGTTTTGTATTCATTAGTGTGCAAAATGAAAGCAGTAATGTAAATTTTAAGAAGATAACCATGAAATAACAAAAATCGGTTTTTGTCGATAAGTACAATGAATACACAATTCAGTGGAAAGGTCACTTAAGAACAAAGCGTCACAGATGATATGAACGTATGCAAAACGCGCGGTTAGCTGAAGCCCAGAATAAAAGAAAGGATGGAAAAGCAATTAAGGACATTTACTGTTGTGAAATATTTCTGAAAGAAATCAGCAGGAAGACTTTACACTTAATAGCATGTTCAGATAGCTGGAGGAGGGGTGTAGTGAGAAATGTGTGGGTGAAGATTTCGAAATCATTAATACAGTCCTTCCTAAGCTTTGAAAGCTTTCCAAGAAAGAAGTAAAGCTATTAATAAGTTTGGTGATGCCCACCTTAGGAAAAAAAATTCAATGGAGGAACCATATGTTTTCAATAAGTGAAAAGACTTCGAAACCAACTCGCAAGCGCCATTGCTTAGCAAATATGTGAAGGAAGCAGGTGACAAGTGATATGGTTGACTATGTCCAGACACCTTTAAAAAGGTTGACTATTCGTCTACCATCTTGAAAACTGGGATCACTTAGAAAGTAGACCATCGCCATTCAACATTCTAAACCATCGCACAGTACCATCGTTTAGAATGGTGCAAGGTGCACAAAACTAGACAACTCGTCAATGAAGCCATGTTCCTGTAACGGATGTGAGTTGTTTCAGTACCACAAGTAATTTTCCGACACCAGTTGATTCAGAAAAGGGCCAGGACAAGGTCTCATCCGAGTAACATCACATAAAGATGCCGTTCCGGTGGTCCTGGAGTTATCACCTCTCTACATACTTCCTAGGCTTTATATTGATCAAGCAGATTGAATTCCACATTTTCGACAGAGATGGTGTAATCTGAGATCATCATTGCATGGAGGTGATCACTTCCCATTTGCGTCTGTTCCGTAGTGCCAATGAAGTTGACTTCATTTTATAGATGACAATACACGGCTAGATTCGACACTTGTTCAGCAACTTCTGGAAAGAAAAGGTATCTCTCTAAGGGATCGTCTAGCTTATCCCATTGATTAAAATATCATAGAACAAGTTTACGATATCTTGGGAAGCTGTCTTGGTAGGTTGGGAAGATCTCCTTACTGAAAATCACTAAATAGCGTTGGAATGGCTTCCTATAGAATGAAAGTCCCCTGAGCTAGGAAAGGAAAAAGTGAAAAGGACTTTGCCATGCCCCAGAGTATTAATGTTAATTTCATTTACGTCACTTGTCACATACTTTCTTCGGCTGAGATCTTAGCCTGATTTGTCCTCTATTACACGAGAAGATACTGAGGAACACAAATTTCGGGTTCTACATAAAACACAGTCATGAATGACGTTGTCACTCTAGGTGAAAGAAAGGACACCCTGAAATGCGAACAGTGTATGTTGCTTTCTGCCATTTGGAACAAGATGCCGCGTTCAGAGAAAGAACGTGGATTATTACTTGAATGAACAAAATGGCGCAGAAACATTACATGTTTACCGCAGAAACCACGGATTACGCCAAGGCCCATGCATTGTTAAAGATGTACGGGACTTTATTCATGAACTTGAAGAAACTAGTTACACATGCGATCGCAATCGGTTTGGATGATCTTCTGTTTCTGTGGAAGCTGTTATAGAAGTTCACCAGAAGATAACCACAGTTCATCCCGCAAGTACACGCAGTGTTTCTCGTGTTCTAAATCTGTCCATTAATTAATTCCAATTAAACTGTCCACGAGATTCTGAGCTAAGCTCTAAACATGTTTTGATATCGATTCCAGATGTTGGAAGCAGGAGATTATCAATTACGGTTGGATATTGTGAATCAATTCCGTATTCGTTACGATGAAGATAACAGCTGGACTCACACATACCGTGGACAGATGAGGCGCATTTCTCGTTTACTGGTAACATAAGTTTGAAAAATTGTGAGCACTGGACAGGGAATAATCCACATGATGTGCTGGCATATCTATTACACGAAGAAAAAAAATGATTCTGTGGTGTGGTATAACGAATGCGTTTATTATCGATCCTACTTTTTTTTGAAGAGGTTACTGCCGATGATTTGCAAACGTATACAAAAACAAGCGCTCGTTATCTGGACTTGTTAACTCGTTTCGTTGCTCCACATTGCAACGGCTAAATGTTCTATTATCTGGAGTTGTGTGGATGCAAGATGGCTCTCCTACAGTATAGTATTTATGTGACATATATACATGCATACACGTCAGTTGACTTAAGACATGTTTGACTGAAGACCTTACTCGTGGACATGCAAAATCTTCAGTCAAACGGGTCTTAAATCAACAGTTTGGTAACAGAGTTATCTCATGGCATTTCCGTTTCTGTGGCCACCAAGGTCTGGCATCTTCTGATCTGACATCAATGGAATACTGGCAGTGGAGATATCTGAAATCCAAAGTGGATGGGTTTCGTCCGCAAATCGGATCTTATTTGAAAGTTACCATCAGAACTGCGATTCAACAGATTCCTATTGACATGGTATATGTTGCAGTGCTATTCTCCATCTGCTACATGCAAAATTTCATCATGTATGAAGGAGGTCATGCGGAAAATTTGTGAAACACAATAAAATGTTTTATTTTATGCTGCTTTTCTGTCCTCACTTTTAGACAATCTACCGCTAATAATTTCCATGCTACAATTGTCGTTCGAACACTATTTAAGGCTTTTCCTAAGAAAGACCACATTTCAATACAAAAAAATTTGGTGTTACCATTTGATATTTTTGAAATTTTCTCACTGTAACTGTTTGAATGACACTGGTATTTTCTAGAGCATATATCCCAAAATATCTTCAGACTTAATTTCATACACTTTCCGTAAATGCTATGATAGTTACAGGTCTAGTTTCTCCATAATCACCCTGTATATATATATATATATATATATATATATATATATATATATATATATATATATATATATATATATATATATATATATATGAGAGAAGGAATGGCCACCAAGGCGTAATTTAAATAAATAAATTCTATTAAGACAAATATTTAATTAACACAAATTAAAAGTTTTAAGATATTTATAATTACTTAATTAAAAGACTCAATGGTGCTGTCATCTATGAGCCAAAAGTTGTACTTCCACCTTCGAATGAGGGTGCTCTTTTCATAAACGGAAACGCTCTCTCTCTGACTTCATTCGCCTAGTCTCTGACAGATGGGCTCGGCTTTGCCAAGTAATATCAGAAACAACAAATCACATGTGATTTTTTTTACAATAATTCAGTGAATCTTGATAATGATATCTATATTGTTGACATTGTGTGCTTCGATATAATGACGATTCTGCATCTAAGATCTCAATGATCAGATCAAGATTTGGTGACATCGTACAGAAATGACGTTTAATTATCATCAATTGGATTGCCATAACACTAGATATGGATATTTACATTGTTGCCATTGTGATTTTGATATAATGACAATACTCTGACGATTTACGATGTCACCAAATGCAGATCTGATCATCTCAATGATTAGATCTGCATTTGGTGACATCGTAAGGAAATGGCGTTTAATTGTATCAAATGGATTGCCATAGGGATATCTAAATTGTTCATATATATTGTATGGTAGTTTCAGTATAGTGATGATTCTGATTCCAACATCTCAATGATCAGAGCTGCATTTGGTGACATCGTAAAGAAATAGAGTTTAAATGTAATAAAATGGATTACCATAGCACTGGATATGGATAGCTATATTGTGTACATTGTGGTTCCGATATAATGACAATTCTCTGACTCTAACACCTTAATGATCAGACCTGCATTTGGTGACGTCATAAAAAAGGGTTAAATGTAATCAAATGGTTGCCATAACACTTAGTCTTCTTCTGGTATGATTTGTAATCGCAATTGATGGTACTCCAGAAGCTCTTAATAAGCTTTACCTATACAATGGTTAGCAAACTTTACAGCATATTTTGCTGTCATTCCCGTTCTAATTTCATTTCATACTTGTTTCCGATAAGCTCCATTGATCAATAACAACATCGGGTTCTTTTTTTTAGAAAAAAATTACTTAATAAGTAGCATTTTATCAACTACCTGTTGTCCAGATCAATGACCGATCAAAAATTTTTGATGATTAATTAGAGGAAGAGTAGTATGGAATATTGCTATGCCGAAATTGAATGAAGCCTATTGGTGCATTAAATGAATATTTGCAACTCGTTGAAACTGCCTACATCATAAAATACCGAAAACACATCTAAATCAGATTTCATTCTGGTCCAAAACATTTGTAATTGTAACGCACATATTTACGTACTTATTTCTATTTCCATCGTTTTCTTTACTGACCAAAATACGTGTCATTTTTAGTAAGTTAATGATTATTTTCAATGTATTTCCAAAGTAACATTGTTGTTCCATTATAGATGTCTTACAATGTATATATGCCCATAAATATGCTTAATATTGAGGCTTACAGCATAAATTTAAAGAAAATAAGAAAATTTTAACTTAAATATGGATGAATGATTATTTTATAAAAAGTAAGAAAACACATTTTAATTTTTTTAATTTTAAATTAAAATTGTATCAATTGATCTGAATCTTATTTCCTGGATAATTCAAAAAATGTTTGAAATTATTTACAAATTATTTCATTTCACTTACCAATGCTTAATAATTTAAAAATATATCATTAAATAATCAGGATTGATTTATATTTACTAGTTTTAATTAATCAAAAGTAATTGTGAGTAAGTTAGAAACTAGAAGAACTATTTCAGTTGATTTTCTTACGACAGTTACAGTTGCAAATTATGTAAAATTAATCTTAAGACACAATTATTTTCGAACTTGTTTTGCTTAAAATAGAACGATTTTTCATTCTATAAAATTATTTTTTTATTTTTTTTCCTAAAAATCTTTAGATTTTTCAATTTTTACCTATGATTTATAATAAATAAATTACACCTTCATTGTTGTTTTAAAAAATATTTTGTTGTAAAACATATTTAACAATCACGAGTTTATATATTTTAATTTATAATAACAAAGGGACGAAATAATTGTTTTATTTTGAAAAACATTTCTCCGCACTCAATTTTTGTTAAAAACCATTATATTTATTCAACGATTGTGGTAGATATTATCAAGGGTAGTTATCCTTTTTATCATTCCCTTAAATATTTTAAAATTAAAAAAAAAACTATATTCAGATAATCGTTATTACCATTTTCTGTTTTAAAACAATACCAGTTATGTAAAAATTGAGTTTTGTAATAATCAAAAATTTTGAGTTTATAATTCTTTGGTTAAAACGACATTTTCTGCATTTTTAAGTAGATATATACCATTACATGCTAAGAAAATGTTTAACAAGTAGCTAAATACAGAAATGTGTTTCAAGAGCCCTAATAAAATTTTTAAAAGAGGAGTTCCTTACAATTTTAAAAAGAAAATCTCAAATAAAAAGTAGTTTTACACTGTGCTCCACGCGTCAAAAGCGTATTGTTCATTTTTGGAAATGTATATTGTATGTAGAGTTAGCAGGGAAAAGCGTTTCCAGCTGCTCGTTTTCAAATCTTCTTTATCTTGTCTAGACAGGGAATTGAAAAGCTCGGAAAAAATTGAATTATGTTTCACTGGAACGTATGTAAGCCACTTTATTTTGTTCTGGCGCAATACTCATTCGAAAAAAGTAAATGTTTTCTAAAATAGTAGTAGTATAGTGAATAGTTAAATCCTGAAATTTCACGATTCCACGACAAAATTCAAGGAAATAATAAACATTGTATTTTATTCAAAATGTAGAAATGTGCAAATAACAATGTTTAACTAAAT
>JAPDSC010103852.1:0-11006 GCA_026290005.1 Latrodectus geometricus
AATGAATATTACAAATTTATATACCAAAAATAAAAATCGAAAAAAAACATTAATTTTGAAAAAGTAATAATTTTTAAAGATTAGCAGATATTTTTTAAGATTTGAGAGCTTATTTCTGTTAGGTTCTCAAATCTTAAAAATACCTGCTAAACTTCAAAATTAATAGCTTTTTTTTTCGATTTTTATTTTTGATGTTTAAGTTTGATATTAATTTTAAAATAATATTGCTGTTTTAGCCCTTTTTAAATAAAACATTAGTTTTTCTATATTAATTTAGAAAAAAATTCTGGTGATCACAGACCACTAGAAATGATAATTACAAATGTATTTGAATCGGAAAAATTCTTTTTTGTTAGAGCACATACTTTTAATTCTAAATTAATCAGTTACAAACTTACCTTTTTAACCAAGTTTTTAGATATTTATTTTATTACAAAATTGTCAATTTTCTCTTAAGTTCATTTTTTGTCAAAACAAATAACACTATGTTATTGTAGAAAAACTGAACTAGAGGTTTAAATATTTTTATTTCTGTAATCAAAGTTATTCCTTTCATCAAAATGAACATTTTTATGCACTTATATTGCATCATTAATTCAGATCAAAATAACAAAACTAAATTTAAACATTCCATGACTTTTAAAATACTATTTCATTCAGAATTTTAAGCTTAAAGGAATGTTTTGTTTTCAAAACTTTAATTCTTCAAAATGAAGTTTGTTTCACATGTATAATATTATATTATATTTAGAGAAATTTTATTGACACAAACATATATGGAATACATCATTTTTCTTTTTGTTTAATAGATAACCAGACAGATTAATTTTTATTCAAATAAGAGAAGTAAGGTAAATATACAACAACTGTTTGAATAGAAGAAATACTCCAGGTTAAGTTTTTTTATTAGATTTAAAAATCTTTTTATATCTGATATAGATTGCTTAAAAAATAATTATATAACTCATTTGTTTAAATAAAAAATAATTACTTTTTGAAATTTTAAAGCTTAATTCCTTAGATTAGTTAAAATCACATGTATGCTACATCACTAATACACCTGTTAATAAAGGCTTCGTTTTACACATTCTGAAGAGTAAGAGTGTTTTCTATAAGAGTGTAAACTATTTTCTGCATTAAAAAATATTGCTGCAGAACAATTAGATGTTTAAGAATTTGATTCTTTAAACCTATTTTGTTTTAAATATGTTACAAATTTCAAGTAAGGGATATTTATTTTCATAAATCTTGTTACATCATATAAAAAATTATTAAATGCACACAAGTAATTAAAAAAAATTAGAATAAAATGACTTTCTCACACACAGCAGAATAAAGATATCAGAAATAATGTAATTTCCTTCTTTTTACTAGTGAAAATTTCTATTCACCTGACACGCTTAAAAAAATAGTATTTTTTTTTTAATACAAATATGTTATAATAATGACTTTATATAGAGTGACAATAAATAATGATATTTATTTCAATGTTATGTTTCTCTAAAAAGAAATAATCAACTCGTATATATTATTGATACAACTCAGAATGAACATTTATATGTTCATTATAATCCTGTTGCATTATTGCCTTAAGATACTTAGGTTTTCTCAGCAATATTTGAAAAGCACATATCAATTTCCATTTACAAAATTTATATATTTCAGTCATAACTAGTTGATAAAATGTCATCAAAAACTGAATTACATTAAAGATGTATGAAATAATTAGGAAAAAGAAAGAAAATTGACAATCACTTAGGAAAGAAAGCAAGCATTAACACATTTAAATTTTAAAGTATATAGATCTAATATTTTTGCGACACTAAAATCGCTTAATTTAATTACCTTGGGAGACAAAAATTCAAAATATGAATAGAATAAATTATCATTTCATTTCTAAAATAGCAAATTCAAAGGTTAAAGTTTAAAGCTGAATCCTGGCGGAAAAATATTTAGGATGTTCAGAGTGAAACTGAGGCTTAATATTTGTTTAAAAAGAAACTTCAAAGAATGTGGTTTGAGTCATTATGACTGATCAGTCAATCTACTTATTAGGTGGAAAGAAAAAGGAAGTGGTTTCTACTATAAGCAAAAATACGTCATGGCTGTTTTGCGGTTTTAATCTGGGATTTAAGTCGCTCACTGCAGTAAATTTGACAAGTCTCTGCTGTCCCTGGCTGCTAATTGACCAGTTTGTGGAATGTGACAGATAACATTTGTGGGGCGCTCAGTCAGTTAAACAAATTTTAAAAAGAAATAATGGATTTGAACTATATAATTAAATTGAAATATTGTAACAATACACAAACACTGGCAAGAAACTTTTTCCAGGGGGGAAAAAAGTCGGTTAAAACATGAACAAAAATATAAGTTATTTTCAATTATTAATACTTTCAGGATGCAGTTAGTCGAAAGTTCTTTACGGAAGAGAGGCAAGAAATATTATGCTTACAAAACTGAATCAAAACTTTTTCACTGCATGTGAGTTCTTTACAATTAATTAGCTTTATTTTTCAATAAAAACTTTCATTTCTATTAACAAATAGCATTTATCTATAATTTTGTGTACCATAATTTAGAAACTGGAATTTTTTTTTTTTTTTTTTTTTTTTTTTTTTTTTTTTTTTTTTTTTTTACAAACCAATTGCAAATAATGTATGTAAAATTTGATTTTTGAAAATTTCCATTTGGAAATGTTGGAAATTTTTACCACTAGGACCTGATAAGTGACATTTATATTAATAAAATAAGCATAACAAATAAAAAAAATTTATTGAGAAATACAAAGGAAAAATTAGTCACAAAACATAGCACACACAATCATGTCTCATGATCTTCACTCTTGGAACAAAGCTGAGTACAATTTGTTCCATATTAAATCACACTAAGTTTACAAAATCTACTAACAAAAAGCAATATTTTTATAGAATCAGTTCAATAGAAATACACAACCAAATTAAATATATGGAATTGTTACAGCAACAAAGAAACTGCTCTTATAAATTTAAACACATTTATTTAAAATAACTATCCAAGTGCTAAAAATGATGCATTAAAAATTTTAAATACAGGGTAATTCACACTTCATAGAAAACTTGACTATATATCCACTATTTCTTCCTGTTGTTATTTTCCTACAAAATAAATATTAAATATATTAAAAAAGACACTAAACAGTACACATATCGACAAAGACTAATTACTCTTAACTTTGGTATTAAAAAAGTAAAAATTGTGAATTGCAATCTCTAAAATTTAAAAAATATTTATAGTCCAAATGTTTACTTATTTTTATAAGTGAAATTCGCTGGAAAAAAGGAATAAAATAAATTTTAAGTTCAACATAAAATTTTTATATATTTAATGGCTAGTTTTGAGATTCTTTTCAACAGTCTGTTGGCAGTTTTCTAGGTACGAACTTGTTATCTCACCCAATTTAGGTCTTTCTGCCTAACTTCTAAAGCGATACATTCTTGATGTTATCTTCAATATAAACACAACACCCCCTACCTTTAATTCATTTGGAGGAGAATTTTTCAGAGAATGAGAAGTCTAAGAGGTGCAGCTGCTTCCATTTATCCCACAACTGTTCCATAAGCAAAGCCTGATATATTTCTTTTCAGCAACGATGATCTCTTTGATCCATTTTCAATATATTCAGCAAATGTCACTGGATAAATACTTTTTCCATGACTGAAATTCAAGAAGTGTATAGGCATCAGTGGTAGGTCCAATAGCATAGGCTGAGGATGGCTTCTATTTCCACAAGCAAAGTTAAAAGTTCTTCCTTGCTCAGTAGAGTTTTGCTGATGATTTTCCTCATTCTTTCACAGATTTCACTAGTTATTAGAAGCCTCCCCACTCTATGTTTTTCCAAACTATTTTCTTGATAATAAAATCTAAGAATTCGTCACTGAAAATTATATTGCACAGGAAATCAACTAAGCAGCTGAGGAATTGTAACAACTCTAAGAAACTATATTAGAAAGATTTGTTGCTCCTGGACAGTGATACAAACTCGATTGTGATACAACTAGAGAATTTCTTCAAATCTGTTTCTAATGAAAGGTTTAAATTTTTCAGTAGTTCCTAAAACTCAAACGTTGGTAATTTTTGAAACAGAGCTACTCAATTTTTAGAAGCAAAAAAAAAAAAAAATCTGTTGATTAAGGATTGTCACACGTAAATACGCAACTGATCCATATGCTTTCGTACTAGAATTGAAAGACCACAGACTTTTGAAATTATCAACTGAAATTTCCCCAAAATAATAATAGTGTGGCACAGAAAAGTTATCAGTTCATTGCACTTGCTTTTCCAGGATGAAATCAAATCAAAAAGTCAATCATCCCAGCTTAAACTTGATCAAACATCTTGCATGAGATTTTTAATTTGAAAAGTAATTAGCTCCAGTAAAATCAATGGGTCAAATATTCGCCCTAGGACTTATAAATTTTTTTTAGTATCGATTATCTTAGACATAAATTTGATTAATCTACTTATGTCGAAATAAAACAAGTCTTTACAGTTATCTCTCGTTATGCCCAAAACTTTGTAAGGTAGATTTCCTTCCACGTTTCCAGATTCTTCAACGGAAATTATACATATTGTTCTCTTTCCATAATTTTTGTAAATTTTCAGAATTCTTCTCTTAATTATTTTCTCTTAATAACAGAACAAAATGTCAAAAAGATTTCATTAAAGAATACAGAGTGATAGCATGCAGCACTTCATTACTTTCTAGACATGAGATAGAAAACGAGCAGTCAAAATAAAGTGTTGAGTGACTGTCCATTGGACACCATATTTATTTGGTATAAACAGACAGGGAAAATCAAAACAAGTACCTACCCTATCCAGCAAGAAGACCAGAATGTGTCGGAATATTTGCAGGAGATCAATGAAAAGACAGATAGAGTGCCTAAAAAAATGACAGTAAAATTGTTGCATAAAGTTAAATAATCAAATTGAACAGTTCTCAAACACATGCACAAAATTCTGTAAACTCAATAAAATATAAAGGTAATTATTTTACATGTAATAACTATTTTTTGCTTATGATTATACATAAGCAGAAATTCTATATTCTTAATAGACATTCATAAATCTAACAAAATATAAAATTTAAAATCACTTTAATAAATTGCATCTGCAGCTCCAAAATAAACACGAAGGGGATAAAATATAAACTAAATAAAGCTTCCATAACATACATAATTTGCAACAACATTATCTGCAAGATTTATATTTTGTAGGGGGGGGGGAGCATAATTTAAGCATTTTTGACGAATATTTGAAAACACTGATAATGCAGGTGTCATTTAAAAATTATTGTACAGAAGCAACATTTATGAAAAAAATCTGCTTGGATTCATTTCATCACAAAATGCAATAAACCGAGATCAATCAAGAGCGATAATTCAGAGAATATTCTAGTAAAACATTGATTTTTAGTTTTTAATAACTTTTAAAATGAGATTACATGTATTATAAAAATTAAATATGTTTTAAACTTCGCATTGGATACATTTTTCTTTTCCATTGCACGTACTTTGGTTTACACTATTCATTTTTTTTTTTTTTTTTTTTTTTTTTTTTTTTTACATTAAATTATTCACGGCAGCATATAATATGCTCAACTAAATTCAAAACTTTTTTTAACACACAATCTGCTGATTATATACAGGCAAATAGTTAATCTTGTTGCGGTAGCAATTTAATTCAAAAACTCTTTAATTCTTATCAAAATTTATTTTCTTATGAAATCAGCAGAAATATCTTAAGTCTTTTTCATAAATGGGAACTGCAACCAATGATAAATACAATTAGCTCATGTGCACATATATCTCTTGATAACTTAAATTTTCACCATCATATTATGTTATTCTGTACATAAATATGCTGCACTATTCTGACACATAATTTAAATCTAGCTATTTGACATTCTTACATGCAGTAACCATTTATATTAGTTATGATTGTTTAATTATGAAAAGTATACCTACTAAATATTTTAACAAACTGTATAATTCTACAGCAATAATATATTAAGATTGTAGTCTTCTGAAGAATGACAAAACTCTTAACATGGATAAAGCAATTTTAATTATTTTTTATGTTAAATATCAAAGTAGCAACTTATCTAACTCAAATGCATTTCTTACACTTCAGACAAAACTATTGAATCTGTTCAAAAATTCAATAATAGAGAATCTCTCTTATTTTTCATAAAAACTCAACAGAACAAGAAATATAGCATTCATGATGCAGAATTTTTAGTTATTTTTACCATTAGACATTTGATATGTTATATGGTATAGGTTTCACCATATTTACAAACCAAAATATAAATGAAAAAAACCAAAAATCTATATCAAACTTTTTCCATGAGAAAAATTACTTTTATTGCTAGATTTATGAATGACAACTTACATTAAGAGCTTCCACAACAGATATAATTTATTTCATCTTTCAGAGTGGCAAATTTTCTGAATCATTGAATTTTGAAGAAATTATCACAGCTTAGAAATAAAATTTTAACTTAATTCTAGCATTGAACTTCAAAAACTTTCAATTCCCAATAGAAAAAAATTTCATTTATATTTTAAAAAGTCTATTCATTCCAAAAGACTTTAGAAATGGTTTCTTGAATTTTCATGCACAATCTTCACACTAAAATAAAAAAAAAAATCCACTGTGAAATTAATTACCGATCGTTTTACTTAACATGTCAAAAAAGCTAGTTTCTTATAACATTCACTATTTCAGAAGCCCCAAACAATTGATTTAGCCATATTAATACAGATCTCATGGATCAATGACTTGTTCATAAGGACCCACATATCACCTAACACCAAGAGGTATACCAAATAAACTGAATTCCAGATTTGAAATACCAGAGAGTATAACAACCAATAATGGATCTCAGTTTAAAAGCAAGCTTTTTCAATGATCCAGGAAAAAACTTTATTAGAGTATCAAAATCAGAAAACCATCTTTCTTTTTTTTTTTTCCTCCCCACAAGTTAATCATTGAAAAATGAAATTTTAAGCAATCCATCAAATGTCACACATACACATTAACCCTTCCAGCAGTTTTCTATGATTTTATACAATTTGAAATAAGATTAAATTGTTCTCTTGTAGAACTAGTTTATCGTGAAAAGCTCAGTCTTCTTGCTCAGTGTTTAAAAAGTTGATAATGACTTTTTTAAACAAATCAACTTCACAGACTTCTTTACAGGACCAAAGAAAATGTTTACAAGCATATAGCTTCTTGATCATGTTTTCTTTACAATGAATCTGTAAAATCTTTTTTACATTTCTTATGCTAATTTTTATGTGATTACCAACTGTAATAATAAAAAACCTTGCAAATAAAGAAAAAAAAAAAAAAAAAAAAAAAGAAAGACTGACTATTCACTTACTGACTTATTTCTACACACATGCTATGCTAGATTCAATGCTAGATTCAAGAAAGGGGATTATTTATCTCCAAAATCATTTCTAAATGACTCTCAAACACTGCTCCTGTAATTTCTACTTCCAAGAAATTTCTTAAAAATCCTGTTCCTATTACTTCTAAGACTTCAATTAGATGGCAAGATTTCCAAAAGATTTCTAGAATTTAAACTGAAATATTTTTTTTGAGTGATCACTTCCACTATTTATAATAATCAAAATTAACTAGAGTGCATATTAATAATACACATTTTCATAATTTATGCAGTATATAAATATGCAGCATTACTCTTGCCCAATATTAACTGTTTATACTTATAACTATTTAGCATTATTCTTATGTGATATTACATTATATTTATTACTAAATATTGTCTTATGAAAGCATGAATAATTTTTTAAAAACTCTGTACAACAAAGTTTAGTTCTTTCCAATTGTTTACTTTCATAAAAATATTTATACATGTACTAAAAACAGTCACTTTATTTTACTTTATTGTTTTAAAATTAAAGCAAAGAACTTTATATTAAAATAAATGATTACTAAATTGATCAATTTAAAAGTAAATGGATTTTAATTAAAAGTTTAAAGAAAGAAATTAAAATTGATTTCTTACATATAAGTGTTAAAAAGTACATTAAGAATAACTACACAAGTCAAAATTTGATCATATTTTACAAGTTATATGATTTTTGAAACAAATTACCAAAATTATATAAATGCAATGTTTAAATTTAAATAAAACAAGCATGACCATATTTAACATTGTTTAATTATCAAATGTATCAGATATAAATGGAAATTTACCAAATGTAATCCTTTTCTCCATTACGGCGTTTTTCAATTATTACTTGAGTATCATACATAACAAATCCACACATAACAAAGAAACCAACATACAAATATCCCTTTAAAAGAGAAACAAGCATTTTAGAAAATTATAAAAGAATATCCACTGTTACTTACAAGATTGTTAAAAAGATTAAGAAAATGATTTTATCATTAAAAAATTCTTTAAAGCAGCATAGATATGTTATTTCTAATCTCCCATACGATCTAACTATTTTAGACCAGATCAATGAGAGTGTTGGCATTAATGAAATCTGATATAAGTCGACAGTTATAGATAATCTCCTAGTCCAGTCCAAGATGTGATGAGTTGATATCCATTCTTGATAGTATTTAGGGCAAAGAGGAAGCCTTTTGCTACCCCAAGAATACATAAGACTTTAAGTACCCACTAGCAAACCCGGAAATACATGTGTTAGCCTGCTTGTCACAAGGAAAACAAGAAAAGTCCTGAAGTCGTTTGTCTTGACGATTAACTCTAAATATGGGAGCCTTGAGAGGGAAGGGACAGTATGATCTTGTCCTTCCCTTCAAAGAGTAGTCAACATGAATGTAGGAGGAAAAAGCAACTTCTGTTGTCCTAGGAATAGAGCATCATGAGACAGAAACCAGTCAGCTGGGAATAATCCATTGAGCCCGTCTTGTTTGACAAGTGTATATGCCCGATGTATTTTGTTCACTCCTTGGTACAATGAGATTTCTAACAGGATTAAGAGGTACTATTAATTTTGGTACCTCTTAATATTTAATTAATTTTTGTAAAATTTTGAATTTCTAGAAATATGTTATGCAATTTTGAATACACTAACTATTGAAAAGAAAAATAAAAGTTGAAGAGAACTAATCACTCAGCTTAGCAGTTCAGCACACTATTTTGGAACCTAAGAAAACATTCTGATTTCAAGAAAAGAAAATTAAAGTCTACTTAAATATTTATACAACTTTAAAGCTTCCTTTACTTCTTGTATAAATCAAACAATGGAATTAATTTTAAAATTTTATCTCTAACCTTCCTTAATGGAAATTCTCTAAATATAATTGCACATATAAAGAAAATGTAAAATATTTATTCTGCCATCAACTTGTGTACTCTACACTCATGTTATTAAATGAAATTTGGTTTCTAAAAATTAGCACCACTGAATTGAAGAAATAAAAGTTTAGAAATTATAGCATTAATGATTTTTCTTAACGAGATCAATAAAATTATAAATTTAAGAAATCAAAATAAAAGCTATGATTCAAAGGTTAATAAATTATTTTGAAATACTGCACAGATTTCTTAACTATTTTAAAAATATTAACTTTTGTTCTACAAATTCATGAAAGACCTCAATATTTATTGTTCTTATTTATATATTTAGAATAAAATATAAATTCTCACAGAATTACAAGGTGGGGTGGGGATTAATTTATATATTTAACAAAACAAATCTACAGGTGTTGAAATTAAAATGTTTATTCACTAGCTTATTAATATGCCTTACCAAAAGTATAATTCAAATACAAGCAAAAGAATGCCAAACATGAATAAAATGATAACTACACACATTAACATACTATTTTTAAAATATGTTATAAACATTGCTGATACTTACCTTAAGCAAAATGTATGATCCAATGAAGATATTCAAAAGAGCTCCTAAAGTCAAGAATGACAACAAGGACATCAATGTTCCTAAATGAAAAAATTTGATTTTGAAAATAAATTTACAGTCTGCATTTTCAAATACCTGGTGAAATATTTAAAATAGTAGACACAGGAAAATAAAAATAAACATTTGACATCTGTTTGTGAAAGTTTGATATCATTTGTTTTAGCATTACATCAATCAAAATCAAATGATACAAAGAAATCTATATTATTGTAATTAAGAAACCTATCATTGAGTTGAGGTTCAATCATTACAATTAAAATCACTATGTGCAAAATTTTCTTCTAATTCATTCAATTAATTTTTTATTTCATCAAAGTCAAACACTTATAACATAAAACCATTGAAAATATTTTTTAAATTGACAAAAAAAGCAACTGGTGATAAGGGAAAAAAATTGTTAAAGTAAGGATAAATATATACGTTTTCCTTATAAACAAAAAGTCAATAAACCTTAACTGTTTAAAGAAATTTGAAGGCAAAATCCATGGTACAACTGCTGTATCACAGCATCTTCTGAGATAATCACATTCGTGATATAACAGTTGTACTGTAGGGACGAAAAGGTTAAATATTGTCTATGCGTACACAACAAATCAATTTCTTCATAATTTTGCCAAGTCCAAAATTCTACTTACTGTATTTTCCTGCATATAATCTGCGGATTATGTGTTAAAAAAGTTCCGAATTTCGTTGTGCGAATTATACGCTGCTGTGGATTATCTGATAAAAAAATTCTTCAGCAGAAAAGGTTACAAGAAAATTAGGAAAGAAATACTGTTTATATTTCATAAAATAAATAACAGGTGGTACTAAGACCAACCCGAGTTATTTAAGCTATAATCAGCTTTGTCCAATTACATCAAAAAACGAATTCGGTTCCTCGTACAGATAGTGAAAGTTGCATTTTGCTAACATCATTTCGCAATTTGTCTTGACAGCAATAATTTAGTTTTGAAAATATCTAAATTCGTATATCATCATATAGAAGTGAATATATATATATATATATATATATATATATATATATATATATATATA
>JAPDSC010103871.1:162-19363 GCA_026290005.1 Latrodectus geometricus
GAACATAATAGCTATTCAATTTTATGTACTCATTTATAATATTTACCGATGAGTTTATTTAATAATATTTTAGGTTCTTGTTCAGACAATGAAGGAACACAAAGGTGCTATAACATCAATACAAATGAAAAGCAATGATACAGAATGTGTGACATCAGGAAGTGATGGCTCTTGTATTATATGGGATTTAGAGTAAGTTATGATTTTTAAAAAGTGATTATACAATTTTTATTTTGGAACTTTTTTTTGTTATTTAAATTGCTTTTATGCTTTTGACTTTAAATTGGTGTTATATTCAAAGTATAAGATTAAATTAACTAAATATTAACCATGTAACTAAGCTCTCTTTAATTTTGGCTTCACTTTCTTAATGTATCAACCTGAATTATTGCAACAATTGATATAAAATATATTTTTCTTAGTTACAAAGGCAATGATACAAAAAATACTTTTGCAATAAAATTTGAGTACAATGAACAATACATTTTGATGTGATTCCATGAAGTTCATTTTAAATAAGATATTAATGTATTGGAGTTTCTGTGTCCCATTTTTTATTTATTTATTTATTTATCATTATTTTCTGGAATGTTTAGTAAAATATCTAGTATTTTCCATAATAATTTGCAGATTATGCAAACACTAAACTTTAATACTTTCTAATAATGACTTGATTTGCATATACTTATCTTTAAAGTTTGTTTTATGTTTCTGCATTTATATTCCATGATTTTTATATTGATTTTATTACTAAAAACTATTAAATTATGTTTTGATTGTTTTGTAAAATTCTTAAATTAAATTGTTTTATTTCTCTAAATTGCAAATTGTAATATCTGAAAGAATCCAATATTCTTGAAAAACGATTGAAAATCATGAAAAGAAAAATTTCAAAATATATAAAGATAATAATTTTTATTACGTATATGGTGTGCTTTTAAATTATTACATAAATTTGTGAAAAGTAATTTCCAAAACTTTGATAAAATAACTTTCTAATGAATTTAACTTCTGGATAAGGAATCTAAAAGTCATCAATAACATGTAACTTTGTCTTGGACTCGTAAAGTTTAGGCTTGCATTCATCTCTCTCTCTCTGTTACAATCCTTTATTTTACCTCAGAATAGTAGTTACTGCTTGATTGAATCAGCTTATTTTTTTATTTAAAAAACTACTTTAATAATAAACATAAACTTTTTAGATTAGCTTTTGAAAAAAAATTATTTGACTGTTGAAAAATTCAAAAAAAGAAAATAATTTTCATATTTTACAAGTTTTTATATTTAATTACAAATTCAAATTCAGATGATAAGTTGGATTTGTATCAATTTAATTTATTTAAATTTATAAATAGGAATTTTTTGTATATATTCTAATAAACTTTTGAATTAGTCTATTTTTTAAAAATAATGTGCTGAAAAACAATTTTAGAGATGTCTGTGTGCGTACAAAGTAATTCCTGAAAATAAAAAAGAATTGATTTTAAAAGAAAAATTAATAAGGTTAAAAAAACTATTCTTTGCATAAAAAACAATCAAAAATTTGATTTCATTACTCAAAAACAATTCAACAATCATTAACAAGGAAAATGTACTGAAAATTTTAACGAATGTTACAAACTAAGCTTATGTTGCAAAATAACATTTTTCTCTGATAATTCTATTAGAATCAAAGTACACAAAATAATATATTTTATTAGTTTTCATATTTATTTAATGAATTGCAGTTTCAGATACAGCAGATTATAGGTTGTGTTTTAATTTATTCATAGAATTAGCTTTTTCAATTATACAATTAACTTCCATTCAGATTCTCTTTTCTTTCATAAATAAATAATAGAATGTAGCTTAAAAATCATACTATATATGTTTGATTATAATTTTTACATTTTTATTTTAGGAATTTCATAAGATTACAAGTAGTTTTTGCAAATGCCTTATTCCAAACTGTTTGTTATGGTATAAATGAACATCAAATTATCTGCTGTGGCACAGACCGGAAAGTTTCATATTTTGAAACTTTAGATGGATCGTTAGTCCGATGTTTAGAGGCATCATTAACTGGATCCATCAATGCTTTAGATATAACTGATGATTATCAAGTATTTGTTACTGGTGGAGCTGATAAAATAATAAAGGTTTGATCCTACTGATAATTTTTAAAACCTTATAAGTAATATTAAAAATTTACAAGTATTTTAGAAATAAAAATTTTTTATAAAACTAAAATTCTTAGAATTTTTTATTGTTATTAAAAGTGATTAAATATCTTAAACATATACAAAACGATAGACTTTAATAAAGTATTAAGGTTTTTTTAATGTAATTTTTTCCAAAGTTTTATAATTTTTAAATGTATTTAACGTTTTTCCAAATTTTATATTTCATTTGTTATTATATTGGCATTTTTAAATTTTTTTATAAAGTAACATGTTATTTTAAGGAATTAAATTTAGATTATCTAAATAATTTAATAAAAATTTTAAGAATCATTTATCTTGCAAAAAAAACTAAATAAAATGTCTTTTTTATTACACTATTTGAAGGAATAATTTTTCACTAAAAGCCACATTTCTGTATTAGAGGAAATTCTAAAGAATTAACCAATGATATCTGCCATTTCTCCATAGTGCTTATTCAGGAATTGATGGAAATGATAATAATAACTATGGTAAAGATTAGTTTTAACAAATCAATAAATGCTGGTACATACTAGATTTATGGCCACTTAGATTGGAGTTGCCTTTATGACAGATTTATGTTTTTTGCAACAGTTAAGGCAAAATTAAACTGTATGTTTCTTTTGTTCAAGCCAGGACCCTCCATATCACTGATCTTTCATTGCTGTTCTTGGTTCAAGCCAATTTCCTAGTGGAAATGTAAAATAACATGAATCTGGAATTGAAACATTGTGCCATATGTATATATTTCTGAAATGTTTTTATGTAAATTATTCCTACTTAATGTTTTATTTTTTTTCAAAAAACTAATATTTGGTTATTAATATTTTGTATATTTACTTTGATTTGCTTGTATAAAAACAGAATTTTAATTTTGTGGAAAAGTTTTTATATCAATTTTTGTGTATATTTTTTCCTTTGATTAATAAGTTTTGTTATATTTGATATCCTAAATTTTTATCATATCAGTTTTACTTATGGAAAAAACTATTAAAAATAATATAGCCTTGTTGGTCTATTTTTTAACCAACTTTCACATCAATTTTTAACGTAAACTTACATATGTTTCATTAATTTAATGTTCAATATTATAAAAGGATGAAATGCTTGTAAAAGTTTAGAAAATATTCATCTTAAATTATCTGAAGTTGGTTTATATGAAAACAACTAAAAATTTCATAAGTGTTTTTCATACAATAATTTAATGTCTGAAGTTTACTTGAAACTATTTTTTTAAATAAATTAAATTTCCTTCTGCATCTTTTTCATAGCAAATATTTTCTGTGCTTTGCATGATTTTTCTTTATTATTTTATAGGTCTGGAAATACCTTGAAGGAGAAGTGGCTTATGTTGGAAAAGGTCATAGTGATGAAATTACTGCTCTTCGAATTTCACCAAATAAAGAATTTATTGTAAGTGTTGGTAAAAATGGATGCATTATTCTGTGGAAATTTCCTGCAGAATTTCAATGAAATTAATAAGTATTTTAAATATTAGAACATTTTTCAAATGGTTTTATTCAAATTTCTTTCTTCTAGTCTATTATTGATATTGTGGATGTTTCCATAATAGTTGATCACTGTGATATTATTTTATATCCGACAAATTTTAAGGATAATTTTATTATTATATATTTTATACCTTTATCACTACATCTCTTTACAATGTATGTTTATTTTTCAAATACAATGCAATTTTTGAGTAAAATATTTTAGTTATTTAAATAAATATTTCAAAATGTGTATTTGGTCTTTCTTTCTAATAAATTAGAATTATTTCATTTCTTAGAGAGATACAAGTGCATCCCCAAGGATATCAAATTTCCAAAGTACTGTAATTGACAGTGCTTTTTTAAATTTAATACTGAAGTAAGTTAAATTTTTAATGCAGAAATAATACAAAAAAATGAAACGTTTATTTGTATGTATAACTTTCTGTGACAAAATTAGTAATATAATATTTTTATTTTTTTTACATTGAAAATTTTGTGTATTCAACATGTTTTTGTGATGTTAAAATTGCAAAACGTACATAATGTATAGTAAATTATGTTATTTAAAGCTTTTGCCTTAACTCAAGCAGGATAAATAATCTGTTATTATTTTTTCTTTACTACTTTATTAATATTTTTTATTCGATTTTATTACTAATTATTTTATTTATTAAAACAATCATTATGTGTATATATTTACAAAGTAATTAAACTGATTAGAATGGTCTGAATAATCTATCTGATTAAGTCAATTAAATATAGTGTGTCCATTTATTAAAATTCAGAATTCCCTTATTGCTGAAATAAGTTATAAAATGTGTTTATATATTACATATAAATATGAATTCAGTGTCCAGTCTTTGTTCCCACTGTTGTTAATCATAAAAACTAAATGTATTTACAATAATTGAACTTTTAAAGGCAAATATGGTTTACTGGAAAAACTGCATTATGACATTTATCGATTCAAAAATTTAATTTAAATTACAAAATTTTAATTAATGATTTATTCTTTACAAACTCATCATCAAAACAAAATTTTATAATAACAGTTGTATGCATATGTATTATAAATGTGACTGTTGTTTTTATTAGACAAAGTAAAATTTAGGTTTTTCTAAATAAATATTGGATAGAGGGTTTGTATAAATTATAAACAAAACACAAAATTATTTAATTTCAATATGAGGAATAATTATATATTTATTATTCTGTGAAAATATTTATGGAAGAATTATTTGAAAAATTATTGGTTTGGTTTGATTCTCTAAAAATATTTACATATAGGAGTTAGTGTAAATGTTGTTTTTGTAACATCTATTTACAAATATGTTTACCTAAGATGGGTAGGTTGATTTTATTATCACATCTCTCTTCTGTCACTTTGGTATGTGAAAATTAAAGCAACTTAGACTAATTCAGGTAGGAAAGGATTCTAAACTATTCCAAATATTTCATATCAGATACTGGAGTTGAACCCACAAACTGCTGAACTAAAGGTCAGAATTTCACCCAATCAATTATCAGTTCAACATGTCTGAGATGGGAGTGAAATTCATGAACATTTAATGGAATATTTAAGTATTATTCTGTTTTTAAAGCAGTTAAAAAGTGCAATAGATTGTTAATTATTTTAATTCATTCTTTTCATACAGCAATTATTTTAATTATTTAAAATAAATTTTTATTCACATCCAAGAGAGTCTTCAAGTCTAATATAAATTATAATTACATTATAATATAAAGGATTTTCATGTGATGTGAGAAATGAACACGGAAATTCTAATCGAAAAAATTACAACCAAACAAACAGAACTTTTATTGCCTTTATTCAAACTACATATTATTCATTGTACAAAGTTTAAATCCTTAACTAAATTTCGACCTAAATGTTATGCAATATAAAAGATACAATATTTAATTTTTTTTTTTTTTTATTATTATTTATCCTACCACAGACTTTGGCATGAATGCCATTAGTCTGAGGCATGCAACCCAATAGGGTTCTGTGAGACAAACAAAGTGAGAAAATTTTGTAGCAGAGTTGTCTGCTGCTGCGTCACTAAGTTCAGAATGAATAATCTCCAGACATATCAAAGGCACTACACAGTGGACAAGTCGGGCTATCTACCAAACTAAGTCTTTGTAAATGTTTTAAAAGGTAGTCATGTCCTGTTTTAATTCTTAAGTTCACCAACAACTCTGAGCAGGTCATACTTGAATATATATCATACTTGAGTTAGAATTTATAATATGAAAATATTTATAAATATAATTAAATATTAAAACAAGTACATTATCAAAGTTTTTAAACATAAAAACTAACCCGGATTAAACAGGAAATTTCTGCAATATTTTGAGAATTCCCTGTTTTTTGTATATTGTGCTTAATGTTTTAAGTTTCCATTGAACTAAAACATTGTTTCGAAAATATTGAAATTAAAGTTTAATTGAGCATGTGTGTATTTAACATAATATAATTTGAAGTAAATAAATATGGACATTCTAGAATCTTAGAAAAAATATTTCGGAGCTTTTTTTTTTTTTTTTTTTTTTGTCAGTGTTTAGTGGTTTCTCCCACTGGATACTTATGCAAAACTTAAATTCTATTATGCTGTTTTCTGTTTATTCATTCTCATACATTTTCTTATAAAGATTATTAGAGAAATTCTTCAAAGCTACCTGGTCTGTCTTCGTTGCTCAAGTACATTTTTTGCATCTAATGCCATTGATTTTCCTATACTTACCATTGATTTTCAATATACATCATAGTTTGAATGAAAAACTTTCAATTAAAACTTAGTAACTGTTATGGATTAAATCAGGGGGAAGCATTTGTATGATTGCTTTTTAATTTTGCATTAGAGAAAGTCATAAAAGATGCTAGTATTGATTCAAATAGTGCTATATTTAATAAATCAATTTATATTCTTGCGTATGCTGATGATGTAAATATAATATCAAGATCTGCAGCTGAGCTAGGAGAGTGTTTATAGCATTATAAAAGGCTGCCACGAAATTGAACCTCAAGTTAAATGTGGGAAAAAAATTAATTATATGTATTGTGAAAAAGAAGGAAACCTATACCTAAAAAAATTTTTTTTAAGATTGGCCCTTTTAAATTTGAATTCGTGGGAAAATTTTTGATCGTTTATATTCTGTGAGCAACAATAAAAATAATAATCCTAAAATTATAGAAAAAAAGATTTATGTCAAAAATCGCTGATTTTTTACGGTTATCGATGTAACTGTTGGACAATTTGTTAATATGATCTGTTTTAACTTAGGCCTCAAGGTGCATGAACTTTAACGACGATGGTGGAAAAAGCACTGATTATTTTCGATAGGAAGGTTCTAGAATTATTTTTGCTCATATTTTATGAAATAATACTTTAGAAAAAGATATAACTTTGAATTTATAATTTTTTTTGTTGTTTCTAATGGCGGGCACACTTGAGTAATTAACCCATTTGCCGCAATAAGGCCGGAAACTGCTACTCATTTCATCGTTACCCGGTGAGGACCTGTGATCCAAGTCACGGAGGTACGAGTAGCATCGCTCACGCCACACCACCACAAACCCGTTTATAGGGTGGGCCACATTCATCCATCACCTGAGGAAAGGACAAGAAACGCAGAAAGAGAAAGTACATCCATGCCCGAGCCGGGATTTGAACCCAGGTCTTCCCCATCCGTAGTCAGGTACTCTAACCACGGTGAATTTATAAAAATAATAACGTATATGTTATTAAAGGCATAGAACTGAGTTTGATAAGATGGACAAGCCCTTCTAAAAATGCATGCTGCGAGAATAGCTCTTAAATTCTTTAATATGCAATTCATTTCTATCAAACATTTAGAGCAGTGATTCCTGTGTGTCTCTTAAACATTCAGGGTGCCTGAGGAAAATTAAAAAATCAATTTGGTGGTCCTAGAACAATGTCAGGGTGTTCATGGAAGGTTTAGTATAAAATTGTTGTCCATATTTATTATTATAAAAATTTAAACAACTATTAATAAAATAGTGATTTTTTATGTTTTGTTACTTAAATACGAAATGTTTATGTAATACTTATATTAAGGCAATAACATGTGAATGAACATTAGCGAAATTTATCTCTACTGATTTGTCTCTTTTAGTAATAGTAGTCTGTATATGTCTTGTTTTAATATTATTGCTAAAATTTAATTATTGTGCAATTTATTTTAATAAACTAAACTTTCAATTTCCATCATCAAGGTAACAACAAAATAATATGGAATAACAATAAAGATTATCCCTTAAATACGAAAATAAAAGAAAATAAACTTACATATTTTATAACCTATGTTTTAATAGTTCTAAAGCCACCAGCTGCTTCAGTAAATAACAAGCATGGCAAGTGCGGGACAGACGACTGAAAACTGGTTTATGCAGAAGGCAATAACATATGCCACTGCGTACTTTGTGTATAATATAAACATAAATTATTAAATTCGTACATCTAATTAGCAATGTAGTTCTATGTTATGCCAATACGAAGATTATAAACAATTTTCCGAGTCTTAGATCAAAAGAAGTCGTATTATTAGTAAGTATTTTGATATAGTTGCCTTATTTGTATTGTTATATAGACACTGTATTTTTGTTACTTAAGTATGTTTGAATAAAATCGATATCTTGAGAAATTATATATTAGGTTGTGGAAAAATAAATTCATTACACGTTTTTTCGATCGATGTGACTGTAGTTTTTTATATCACGTTAGTATTGATCATACAATTTCAGATTAATGCTCGTTGGAAAGATCCCATTTCGCACTAAAAGAATATTTTTTTTGTTTTTTATTTGGTCCATTCAGTTATGAGGTACAGGGTGTTAAAGTCAACAAAGAGAAAATGCAGTACGTTTAAGTTTTTCTTTGATAAAGGCGAAAATGCAAATCAGTCATTTGAAAATTGGGAATAGTGCTTATGGTTCCGATACTGCAGCAGAAATGAAGTATCATTTTGGTTTCATCGATTCCATTCGAGTATTTTTGATGTTAAAAGCGCACCTCGCACAGGTAGGCTCATTGTCGAAACTATCGATAAAATCACGAAAATGTCCGAAGTTGACCAGTATGTTAGCAGTCCAGAAACTTAAGTTCAGCCACAAAACAGTTTGAAATCATTTGCACAGAAACATAAATAACGCCTTGAAAATAATGAATTTTTTCCCGAACTTAATATCACATTTTTCAAAAAGTAATCCCGTAGCGTTTTAATTAAAGAATAATTATTATTGCTAAAAACATAAAAGGAGATCGTTTTTTTTTAAAACAGATGTTTCTTGAAAGAAAATAATGATTGAGAATTATATTTTATGCAAACATTACGTGAAATGTTACCCTTACATCAAACAGTTAATTCAAAAGGGCTTTGCTTTAGCTTTCCATTGAAAAAGTCGACCTCTTTTGCACGTGGTTAAATTCAGATGAATCCATACTTATACAAGAGCAACTTATTGAAATAATCACAAATGAGGAATAGAAAACAATATTTGAACAAGGATACCATAAATTCAGGTTACGAAAACATTTCAATTTTAGATTATGGACTATTGTACAAAAGTTCTTGACTGCTTTCTCATATTCCTATATGGTAGAACGTAGATATCAGCGCCATTATGAATCTCACCAAAAAAGTTTGAAAAATAAATAAATAAACCAATTAGAAATTAATGCTTATGAATATTTGCTCACATGAATGGTGTGTTTGTGAGTATTGTTACTCACAAACACATTGAACTGAGCTTAGACTCTCATCAAGTTCATCCAAGTCATTAAATTTTAAACTAATAATTTCAGTATAAATCTTTTTCAACAAAATATTTTTAAATTTGTAACTTTTATTCTATCCATTGATGTAGGTTTTTCGTTTGAGTGTCAGTGGGTTTTAATCCACAGGTAAAAAATGTTTGGAATATTTTTTTTTTTTTTTTTTTGTCTCTGGATTCCTCTAAAAAGGGATTCAGGGGTCAAGAAAGTTTGAGAACCCCTAATCTAGAGGAAGAACTAAAAAAAGAGGAAGAGAACAGAATGGATTTTGCAGATCTAAAATTAAGAAACAAAAGGCTTGTTGCTAAGAATAAGTTAAAATGAGAAAGAATTCTCATTTTAATAATAAAAAATTTTTTTTTCAATGTAGTCTTTTAAAGCAGAATTTCTTTGAATTTGTTTTAAGTAAATTTACCATGGAGATCCCTTTTGTCTTCTGCAAGTACATTTTTCGGGGGTGAATGCTTGGGAGTTACCCAAGTTTCCTCGATTTTGAACACGTGAATGTGTTCCTATACTTGTGAATGGTTCTTCCGGAAGGAAATTTACGATAATGATATTAAAGTATTTTATAAGGGCTTTCAAAAATAGTTTTCATGTTAATAAGGTTAAAGTGTTAGTAGTAATTATCACTATGCACTCTTTGGTAATGTATGTGTAATGCATATGTAATGAAATACTAGTTGCACTTTATGGCTCGGATATTCATGAATTGTTAAAATTCAAAATCTTTAATTATTGATAAGTTATTCGTATTTAAAACAAATTTAAGATCAAAATATATTTATTGAATAATTTCTAATTTATTATATGTTTTCATTTTAATATATTAAAAAAAAAACTTTTTCTCTCTCTCTCTCTCTCTCTCATTCTAAGTTATTAAAAATTTCTAAATTTAAGGTCTCTTAACATTTTTCTTAGTTAATCGAATTTCAGCAAGAGTTGAACTGTAAATTCGGTTTTGAAAATCGGATTCGCCTTTTCGCATTAAAATTAAAAACTTAATAAAATAGAATAAAAATTTTGATTTTTTATTAATACTCTTTTAAAATAAATTATTTATTAAATTAAAAAAATACTAAATTTTGTAAGTTTGATGCTTAAGTACTAAATATTAAACGTAAACAAAGTACTAAGTTTTGTTTTGTTTAAGTTTACATTAAAATTAGAAATAGTACATAAAATTGCTTGATTAAAATTATTCTTAAATGATTTTTTATTAAATAAAATTTAATACAAATACTTGAAATTTATCTTTTAAATTTAATTAGGAATTTAAAATTGTGAGCACACTATATATTTTTACACTCAAATTTTCATTTATTACTTCATTTGTTCATTACATTTCCACACTTAAGAAATGATTGATCATTTTCTTCGAGTTTCAAACTAAAAATAAATGGGGTAAAAATACAAATAAAATTTTTTTCCGTAGATTATTTTTAAAATAACCAAATTTCAACTATACTTATTTGGAAATCCTATGATACAGTGAAAAATCAAGGCCATTTGACTTACAAAAAATTAAAAATTTAAATTTTTGGAGCATTTTTAATAAAATGATATAGTTTATTTACGAACCCATTTAACATGTAAAAGAATGTGTAATTAGAATTGTCTAATTTTCGCCCCCCTATGTGCGTATATCTTTTGTGTCGGCACTTCACCGTTGTCTCAATTGTATGTATTTTACAACCAAATTCATTATCTTCGTAGGTTTGGATAAGACTAAACTGCTGCCATCTCGTGTCGAAAAAGAATTTCATTTTTCTTCTGAAGAAGCAATGATCCATTTCGCGATATATTTTAAAGATAAAAAGCTTACTTGTGAGCAAATTATTTGTTATAACCACTGAACTCTTTGTGATTTAAAATTTAATTGCAAAATATCCATTTAAAATAATTTATAGCATTTTGAAATAAACCATTACCTAAAGTTATTTCTATTATAATTTTTAAAGTAAATAAACAAATAATATGCAAGTAAATATAATTAAAAAATCAGCATAAGCTTATTTCAATATGATTTATCCAGAAATATCTATACTCATTGTAATATTTTAAAAATATTTAATTTCTCATTCTCAAAAAATAGTAAATTAAAAACTTATTTGGCAACGAATAAAAATAAATAAAACATGTTTTATTTTATTTATCATTGTTCCTTTGTTATAAAAGTAAGTGAATATGTTATCGCTAATTAAGGAAAATGAATTAGATGTAATGAAATGTTTAAATTTATAAAATTCTTTTAAATAATTTTTCAAGAATCTTTTCACTCAAAGATACATTACACAACTTTCATAATGTGATAATTAATGCGAAGTGCATGTAAAGAACTTGGTGATAAAAATGAATTATCAAAAAATTCCCTTTTATAAGGAGAAAAAATGTTCAACAACATTAAACAGACAAAATTTTAAATACAAATTCAATTAAAATTATAAAGAAATTTACATAAATTTTCAAGGTTATTTTTGAAAAGTGTTAAGCGTTCCATTACTAGCCTAGAACGTACTAGATGGCGCCAGCAGTCAAACAATTAGTTATACTGTTCATATTTTCAGAAAGTTGGGAACCTTCTGAGCCAGTAATAAGAAACTCCTTAGCTTCAAAAATAATTATTTTCGAGGTAAAAATTTTATTTTTTTCCTTTCCAATTTTTGATGTGCTTATTCAATTATAATTTTAAATGACAGGTTCAATTAATCTTAATTTTCTCTCGATAATGTTATATTGTCATCAGTGTTGTTTTTCAAACAAATTATTATTCGAGTGCTTTTATGTTGCATGTGAATTATCAGCATTCACTATTATAAATCTTTCTCAAATAGTTTTTAAAATGCATTATATACTGATAGTAAAAAACATTAGAGTTTCTATTTATTTAGGTTAGAAAAAACTGCAAGTGTGTGTATATATATATATATATATATATATATATATATATATATATATATATATATATATATTCTTATAAATCTTATATAATTTTGTAATTCTAGAGGTAAATAAATCTGATTAAAAAAAATTTATTATGGAAATTTATTAATTTATACAAAATAAACATTAAATTTGTGTAGTTTTTTAAAAATCATGATTTTATTCCCTAAAAGGAATAATTTCGATAAAGGTTATTGGGGCCTATCGAGCACCTAAGTATAATAGTTATTTTGGTACCTCCACCTCCCGCAAGAAATAGTAATCAAATGTATAGAAAAAGCTCATAATAATAGCATAACACAAATAACAGAACAATGAAGCACCTAATTTCAAATAATCAAAAATTTAGATTATAAAGGTTCAAGCTATACAATTTAAAATTTGAGACAAAAAAATCTAGTGAAAAAAATCAAATCCAGAATTGTTAACAATAATAATCTGATGTATTAATCATACTGCATACATTTTTCATGCCATCGATGAAGGCAACTGATCACTTACTTTACCAGTGTCAATCATTCTAAATTATTTTTCGTTTCATATTTAAAGAAATCACTTAGATAATCTTATCACATAGTTAATCTTAAATATGTTATAATAAATTTTAATTTATTGAAGGAACATTCACAACGAGCAATTATATTGAAATATTAAAGATAATTTGAAATACGATTTTCCTATTTGGAAAAACATCTTCACAAACGAGATTATTAAATTAAATAGCTTCAATAGAGTCTAAGCTATAATTCTTGTAAAATTAAATTACTTTATAAAATCATATTCTCATAAATCAGAATGTATTTTTAATAAACTCACTAATATTCTCAGCCAAACAGGATAAATTTACAATATTTTGAATTTTTTCAAAAGCGTATTAATTTTTAAGTTTTCTATTTGTTTCAGTTATTACCCGGAATTACTAAACTAATGGCCCCGTCTAATTTGACCTCATGTGCAAAAAATGATCCTTAAGACACTAACCGAACCTGGAGTTCTAGGTATTCAGACAAAAGAAGTTTTAACATTCATATCTCGTGATTTTATTTTCTACTCTTTAATTTATTTTCTTTTAAAGGGTTATTAAAATAATAATTTTTTTTTTATATCAAAACCTGTATTTTACACGTGATTATAAAACCACTACACACACAAAAGTATCTATAACCAATATCGGATTCAAACCCATGAAATATTGAACTATTGGATAATTCAATTACCAAATATTTTTTTGTTAGAAAGGTATCACTACATCTCAAAACAATTTTATCGCATGGTGAATTAAGTAAGAAATAAGTAAACTACTATTTCATTATTTAACAAAAAAAACTAATTTTATTTCACTAACTAATTAGATTTTAGTATCATATTAGTAAAATCGGATGTTTATAATACTTATTTTCTCATTTCCTTTCATATTATTTGGAAAAACATTATGTTATTTGATTTAATTTAATAGAAGATTGAAATCAAGTATATATAGTTTTTTTAATATAAAATTATTCAATTAATAAAATGTTTCCTTTTTAAATGTGTGAGTTTCATCTTGAAAACAACAGGCAGATGTTAAGCTTTTCAATACAGAAATTTATAAAATGGGATCAATACTTGTTCTGATATAATCAATTCCTTTAAATAGTTTGATAATAATTACTTCTGGAGGTTTCACACACAAAAGAAATGACCGCCTATTCTATACCTCGGACTTGCGATTCGTTCCAATTCAGCAGATAAAATTAATGACCTCACACAGGAAAAAAATGCTCTGGAATCAATTTTATACTAAATTGCTGTTAAATATGCTATTTAAATCTATTGTTACTATTAAATTCTTATTTAATAGTAGGCACTAATTCTATTATTAAATAAATTATTAATAACTAAAGTTAATTTTAATTTGATTTAGATTTTTGTAGCACATTAATAAAACTAAATTTTTATGACACGTCATAGTTTTTCAACAGTTCTCGTGAATTGCTTACAAAAAAATATCTTATACAGTTACGGTTAATCGAAGTAGGAAATCTAGTACATTCGTTTCTTAAATATAAAATTATGAAAATGAAATATGTGTGAAAATCTTCCTTTTTTAAATATGTGTAAATTTCAGTTTTTAAACCAATCAAGCGAATTGCATGTTTTTTTAATAAAATAATTTTTTAACTTTTTCGTGGCCACCTGTCACGTATATGTGCCAGCAAAAAACACTCAGTTCCCGGCTATCAAGCAGGTGTCCCAGAGTGTTTTTTCCTTCAAACCCAATTGTGTGTCAAACATTTTTGCCAGTGTTCTGAAATGTTCTAAAATCAATAATTTTTGGAACAAGTTGGCATTATATGTATATATAGTTTTAGGTACATGTAGATTTCACCTGAGATTTTCAATGAGAGAAGCAGGGTTCACATACATGTGGTTTTTAATTATATGAACATAAAGGGATATAAATGTTTCTGAAATGTATGCTCTATGCCGACTCTTTAAATTCATACGTGGTATTTATTATAGTAAAGAGAGGATTTTATTTTCGCTAGAGTATTGGGTATTCTAACTTGCAATTTCAAAAACAGAATTTTAAGTAACATATTTAACTTTAAGATATATAATGACTTTATTGAATGGTAACGAATGAAAATAAAATGAGTAAAATATGTATTTGAACAAGAAATAACCAAATTATGTATAAATAATATATATAAAGAATATGCTGTTTTAACGCACTACATATTATTATTAAACAATTCAGTAATTTCATAAATATGGGCTCAACGGCAAAAAAGCTCTGTCTCTGGACAGGCGTTCCTGAAAGAAAAATGCTTTCCTTTCGCCCTTCCCTTCGCGGAAATGTTAATGATGATTTACAGCTTTCTATAGATTCTTTCGGTCTTTTGTATTCATTTTGTAAGTCTTACACATAAAGGACATGGTCATGAGCGCCACATTCGTTCCACTTTGAGGGGTGTAAAAAAAAAATAGCAGCAAAAGAAGAGCAGCTCTTTTGTCAATTTTAAAAGTTTAGCATCTGTCGAAAGAACTATTTCATGTCATGAGGAAAATAAATTGTTTTTCTTCCTGAAAATCGTTATAGATACATAATGGTACAGGCGTAACTTTAACTGGTTTTAGTAAATGTATTTCGTTCAAAACTTTACGAATTTAGAATTCTCCTTGAGTTGTCAAAAAATCATGATTAACAATATAATTTTAGCAAATAATTTCATTAAAATAATTCTCCAAATAAAGCAGAAACTATCATTTACACAGAATAAATGGTAAATCATACCTAAATGACTTTAAAGCTTCTGTAAGTGTAATATTATTCATTTAAATTTAATTTCTATTTTAATTTAAACATAGTCTAACTTATGGAATGTCCAGCTTCCAAGTGGTTAGTTCTGTAGCCATTCCTTTACTTGTTCTCAGCCTCAATTTTGACTTTGAGATTGTAGGATTGTATTAATACGAAACTCAATTAAAATTGGAATCTACTTTGCTTTGACGGCTGAAATTGCAAAATCTAAAATCATCATATAACTTTAATGAAATAGAAGAAATAATGATTTTGGTTTAAAATATTTTAATTTTTTAGACGTTAAAATTCTCCTAAGCAAAAATGATTTTTTAGAATAGAAAAAATATGTGTGTGTGCTAAATTATATTCGTTTTAATGCAAAATGAGAATTAGAATTCTATTTTTTCCCCAGATGTTCATGAATTTATAGTGTGACAAAAATAAGAATCCATCTTGTGTGTAGACTGCCATTGTTGAGTGTAATTGATATTTTCTATAGACATAATAAAATAAAAACGAAAGATTTTAAAGAAAAAATTGTACCACGATATTTTTGCTGTGTATCGTTTTTATGAAAAAGTTAATGAATCAAATAAAAATTTTCTGTTTTTTTTTTATTGGATATTTTATATTTACGGTATATTATTTATTACATATATTTTTTTTAAAGTAAATAATAAAACATGCCTTAATTTATTAAATTTGCATCAGGTAAATTACACTGCAAAATACAAAATGATAACAAACAGTCAGCTTTCTGTTCAATAGTTTGTCGGTTCAATTCCGACCCCGGGTGTGTATATTTGTAGTGGTTTGAGACCATTTAAGATCTTAGGAAAATAGCTTACGATGGGGTAAAATGACTGTAGAGCGACATTATTTAAATCAATATTATAATGAACTTTGGAATTTTATATAAACAAGCTACTTTACAAGTTTACACAGTTTGGCTATTAGATGTTAGTGTAGGTTTGAAACAATGTTCAAAACAAATGTTTTCCTTTAGGAATTTAATAAAGTCAAAGTATCACCTTAAACACATATTTCTGATTAGAAGCTGAGAATTAATTCTCACATAACTAGCTACCTTCACAAAAAAGAAAAAAAAATATTTTAAAGACACATTATTTAAATGTATTGTTATTTGGAATTAAGTGTTTCAATTTATTCATTCTTATTCGTACACATAACGTAAGCGACTAAACTAGAAACATATTTATAAGTAAAAAGGATTAAATTTTCAATCAAATAAAAACATGATAAATAAAACAAAAATGTGTACTTTTGTTTTATTCATTATATTACAAATATATTCGAAAGAGAGGCCAAGATGGCTTGGTTGGTTAGGGCTTTCTCTCTCGTTATCGGGAGGCAATGAGTTCGAATCCTGATCCGACCAAAGATTGATATTATCCGCTAATGGTTGTTGAAGCATGTTAATTATGTAGAGATCGCAATGTCCACCGGGTGAAGTGATACGTTTAAGGATTTTTTGATTGACAAAATTACGAA
Organism: Latrodectus geometricus; assembly: GCA_026290005.1. Classification (NCBI taxonomy): domain Eukaryota; kingdom Metazoa; phylum Arthropoda; class Arachnida; order Araneae; family Theridiidae; genus Latrodectus; species Latrodectus geometricus. Next base: position 17,375 of record JAPDSC010103871.1, read on the forward strand.
AACTCATCCATTTTCTGGCCAATGATGCCTTAAACACTAGATGTGTCCCACTATAAAATTGACATCACTTCCACCCCTTGTATATATATATATATATATATATATATATATATATATATATATATATATATATATATATATATATAACAATATATATACTAGAATTACATGAAGCTTTATTTTTTTCAAATTATTATAATTTTTAATAAATAGTATTTCGTCATAATTTTATATCAATGTTGGCAATCATATGCTTATATTATTTCTAGATAATAGCTTTTTCTTTTCCAAATTGTTTGTTTACCTTTGGGAATTTAAAAGAGGAACCCAAAATCATTTGGCTGACCGTTGGAACAGGAACCTGGTTACTCTTTGGGGGGAGACACAGCCGTGATGCAAATGAGTTCTCTGGGATTATTTATAGGTGTTATTTATATGAGATGTGCTGGTAAGTGATTTATTTGAAGAAAATATAACTGATCACATGACAAATGATGTCACATCAGACATTGAGCGAAGAAAATTCATTTTTAATTTCAACAATTACGTTATTTTATTCCATCATACAATTAGAATTTGGATACCAGCGCATATTTTAGGGGAAGAAATGCCATTTCGAGACTTAATTATCGGTTGCATAAATGCAATTGATATGAAATGAATTAAAAAATTTTGATATTTTAGGAATAACGATAACCGAATAAATTACTAAGTAAAATATAAAATTAATCTTATCAAACATTGTTACGCACATTACCCATATATACTCAAATTTCATATTAATGGATATAAGTTTATTTTCTATAATATGAAAATTCTTTCAATAACAAAATATGATATTCAGCTACATTTTTGTATTTCTTGTTTTCAGTAAAAAAAAATAATAATAATAATAAATAAATAAATAAAAAGAAAGTTTAGAATTAATTTATTAATTTTAATTTTTTGATTTTTTTTAATTGCAAGAATTGCAATTAAAAATTCAGAGTACTTTTTTAGTTTTAAGGAAACTTCAATCAGAAAGATTTACTTGAAATGAGGATAACAATATTTTGAAAAATATTGCAATGTTTTTCCAAAAAATTAATCAATTAAGCCTATTAAATATTTTACAAACTATTTATCTATAATTTTCATAAAAATAATTGGATCTTATATACACTTGTTACCTATCTATAGAATGCATATTGAAAAATTAACCAAATATGAATACCGTATATGCCGGTCTATAAAATGCACTTTTTTAAAAAAATAAATAGGTCTGAGAAACGGAATGCATTTTATTAGTTGATACTCCAATTTTAATTACATTCTTTTTTGGAAATTTCCACTGTATTCGAAGTGATGCTATCACCCCCCCCCCTCCTCGTTGCGGTACGAGGAAATACTAATTACGTGTTTCAGCGCATGCACGTGTGCTGTCAGCGACAATCACTCCGCTAATTTTGTTTAAACTTTCCAATTTTTGCAAAATTTAAACTTTCCAGTTTTTGTAACTTCAATTTTCTTAAATTTGTTGCCAAGCAACAGTGGTTAAATCATGTAAGAAGTGTATTATTGTTACTTATCTTCCTGGCGCAGTAAAGCTAGTTCCAATCTGCCCCGACGTAACAGGTGGACATTGACCAGATCATGACAATCCCACAGCTGTCCCCAGGAAGCGCAAGGACAAATAAGAGGGTAGGCAGGGAGGGAACAGTAACAATTACTGAAACTTTTCTCCCCATTCAAGAATCTGAAACATTTTAAATGTCTTTTTTTAAACTTCGCCATGGCCGATTTAATGCCTTATGTGGAAGAGAAATATATTGGCCGTAGGAGGTCTAATATATTAGTTTAGAGAAGTTTTCAAGAGAATTTTCTTTTAACCACTTCACACCTGTTTTTTTTTTTTTTCCCACAAAATCCTTTCCCACGTTTTGAGGAGCCTGGCGAATTCTTTTCTAACTGAAATACCCAGATATTTTATGTATTCAATTGATTTTTATA
>JAPDSC010103873.1:9405-20149 GCA_026290005.1 Latrodectus geometricus
GTCTACTGTTGGCCAATATTATTTTCCACTCTAGGCTTGTAGATGTCAACTGTTGGCCAATATTAGTTTTCCCTTTAGGCCTATGAAAGTCTACTTTTGCCAATATTAGTTTCCACTCTAGGTCTGTAGATGTCTACTGTTACTTTACTTTAAACTTTTATTTTAACATTACTTTAAACTCTCATAACTGTAAACTTGTTATATAGGTAATGACTAAATTATAATGTTCTCTAAAAGAAAGAGTAAAACAGCCTTTGGTCTGGAAAGAAAAAAACTGAGTGATGTAAAGAAAATAATAGAGTATATAATAATTCGTTCTGAAGTTCTAGATAACGTTGATATAAAATCAATGTAGACTCTTAACTAACTGTAAGCTATATTTGGTTTTTTGCCACTTGCTGGTCATCTTTTTTGCACACAAGGGTTTATTAGACTGGGACCCTACAATTTAAAATAGATTTCGAACACTGCAGACATCGAAGCTTGAGGTGGGATTTGAAATCATGAGCTGTTGAACCTAAGGACAGAACGTGAATCCTTCATCTGCCACTTTGGCGAAAATTATGTTTCGAAGTGAGTGGGAAAATATTTAGAAGAGATGCTGAGAAGATAATATTTTGGTAGTGGAATTATTCATGCTAAACCTTATTGAAAATGTGATAAAATCAGCGTAGATTATCAGTTAGTTGAAGACATTATTTATATACATAGATAAGAAGACTGTTTCAATGTTGAAAATACAAACTACATAGTGGAATTATTCGTCTGAACCCCTTTGATAATTGTGCCACGAAATCAAAACAGATTATCTATTAACTGCATATAACATTTAAACATAGATGAGGAAACTATTTCGGAGCAATGCTGAGAAACCAACATTTTAGACAGCAAAAGTAATCTTTTTGAATTCCCTTCATAATGTAGTCATAAAACCAACGTAACTAATAATCAACAATCAGTCAGTTAATTGTTGACTGATAGAAAAAGATACTTAAAAACGAGGCTAAGAATTAGATTGTTATTCCTGTAAAACTTTTTTAATAATGTTGCCATAAAATTAATGTAGATTGTCAACTGATTATAAATTCCATGTGCTTATGGATGGGAAATTTATTAGGAAGCGATGCAAAGAAAACAAAATAAGAGAATAGTTAGTTGAATAACTCATGCTGAACTCTTTTAATAGTGTAATATAATCGATGTGAATTTTCAGCTAATGACACTAAAGGACCAAAATATTTTTTATAAATTTGAATGCATATTTGAAACTTCAAGAGCCTTGAGATATGAAATTACTTAACTGATAATAAATAAAAACATTTTTAAACAATCAGAATTCATTGGACTGGAAACATACTTCATTAAAAAAAAAAAAAGTCTTTAAAATTATTTTAATTTTGAGAAAACAAATCAAATTAATGCAATTTTAATGTACAGATGACTTGTACTATTATTAGTTATTATTTTGTTTTAAGAATTAGCCATTTTTGCATAGCTATCTCAATAAAACAATTTGAGTTACCATTTACTTTTCTTATTATTATAGCTTCATTAAAAGGAATTCATGCCAATGAAATTCAACGTGTTGTGTCCAAATGAATGTCTTAAAAGTTGGAATTTTAGAATGTATATTGAATTAATATGTTCTCTGGGGGTGATTAGTTGATTCACAATAAGCGTTGATAGGAAATTAGAAAGAAAAACAGGAATTATCATTAATCAAAGCTTGATTTTTAGTGACTTCTAATAAGATTTCTTTGAAAAATATTCATTAAGAAGAACTATTTTCCCAGAGTGCTATAATTTCCTATATCAGTGCAAATAATATAAAAAAAATTCCGTTAATTAGATCTTTTTATGCTTTCTGAATATAGCAAACATAACGAAAAACTAATATACGTCAAATGAAAATAATGAACACCCATTTTAATTGCCTCTTCTTCCACTATTTGAGAAGGAGAAATGATTCCTCTCAATATAAATTAATTAGCACTCTCCGTCTGTGTATTAAATATGTTCATAGCTCGTCATAATAATTCCAGAAATCAGAGACAAAGAATGACTATCTAAATGGATTACAAGCCCCCAGCCCGCGGGACACATTGTGCTTTTCCTTTGGCGAGAATTTGATTACAGCCACTTAAGTAGCTTGCTAACAGAATTAAACAAGCACTTGCTAAAATGAGAAAGAAATTATAAATTCAAAGTCCCAGCCCTTTTCTTTTTATCACAGCCGGGCTTTTCGAGAATTAACTTTAATTATCCCATTCTTTCTTGAACTTTTTTTTTCTTTTTCTTTCAACGAAGAGTACTAATTTTAAAAGATCGCCTTGGTGAACAAAAGAGGAAAAAAAAATAACGTACTCCCATTGAGTAATTTTCACGAATACAATGGTCACCCGTAACCCTCCTTTTTGTTTTCTTAATATAAATGCGCCATATATCTACTCCTCTTCTTTTTTTTCAAATACACATCTCCGCTGCTTTTCAGCAAGCCACCATTAATGTTTCAGACGATACTTTTTTTTATTTACAGTTCCAAAACAATGGCAAGAAGCTCGCAATTAATGGTTGACCACTTAGTTTGTGTATACTAACCCTCCCCCACTGCCTTAAAATTAATTGCCAGCCTCTGAGGCAAGTTGGGGTAACCTAATTATCGCCATGGAAGACCGCCAAGCGGTCACCAGAGGGCGCAGGCTGATTTATCGCAGTGAGCCTTGTTGCCAGAAAACAGCCAGAAACTTATGTCTACATTTTAATGTCTTTTCCAGCTTTTCTTTTCCACATTTAGCCACTAAATGATGGGAAGCTGCCCTGCAGACTCAGTGGCAGCGTAACTCGCCTTTTTTAAAGCTCCTAAAAGGCCGAAAAATGGATGCTAAGCCACCAACTTACGCTCCGATCGATTTTTCATTACTTTTGGCAAAGTAATTAAATAATGCTGATGCACATTACATATTCAAACATGTGGATTAAACAGATTTTTAAACAAGTTTATCGACCGTACCGCTTACTGATGCTTGGGTGGGGGAGGGAATGTCACAAATTGACAGTAACTTTCTCGGTACATGTTTGATACTTAATTTGCTATTCCGCCGTAGAACATAAATTCATTACAACTTCTCAGAGAACACAATCGAATTTAATTTTAAAAACCTTTTTTCTCATTTAACAGTTATGAAAGTAATATTCGTGAGGATCGGGAAAAATTTCATTTAACAAAAATCTGGTAAATGAAATAAAATATGTATGAATAATAAATGTTATGAAAATCTATTTGTTAATATCTAAAAAGTTTTCTGTAGAAAATGTATAAGAAAGATTCTTCTATATTAATCCTTCTATGTATAAACATTTTTTTTTCTTTATTTTTTATTGAATGCCAGCCAGGCTTGCAATATGGAATGTGCTGTTCCACTTTTCCAACTGAACCATAACTTGATGTGGAGTCCAACTTCCTCAGTACTTATTGGTACCCGTTTTATAGGGTAGTTTATAGGGATTCATACTTCATTCATACAAGGAAAAGACAAAGACATTAGAGAGGTAGAGAAAGCGAAAGTACATCCATGGCCGAACCGGGATTCGAACCCAAGACCTCCCTATCCTATCAGGCGTCTAAATTCCTTAAATCTTACTCTAAATTCTTTAAATACTTATGTTCGAATTATGAACCTAAAATGGATTTTGGTCCAAAAAATGGAACAAATGAACTATTTACTTTAATAAGCAGATTTAACTGAATCAACAGAACAGCTGAGATAAATGATCGAATTGCAGACCATCCAGGTATTAATTCGATTTATGCAATAATGCATAAATATAATAACAAAAAAATGACCCAACAAAAGTTTGGTTCATTATATCATTCTATATGGCTGTATATCTCTCTGTCATTAATATTTTTCTACGTTTTTCTAAGACATGCCTAAGTACATGGTCAGCTCTAGTTTGATGGAAAAAGACATGATTCTTTTCTGGGTAAGATAGCGGGTTCGATGCTTAATATTACTGAAAACCATCATATTGAGAAGGTTTATACGTGTTAATTATTTTAAGTAATAAAATGCCCACTTTCTTGGGCCAAGAAGATGACAGATCTTGACTTCGTTCATGTCTATTGTTGATAACTATGAGACGATTGTATATTTTAGGAAGTTTAAATTGGCAGAAATGGACAGCCGAAAGTCTATAACTAAAAACTGATCTAACTATCTCATTTCTCACATTTTTATTTAAAGGAATACTTTCAGTATTTCTTTAAATATTTATTCAAAGTATAAATTCATATAGATTCAAATAATTGGAATCTATATTAAGTTAGTTTATACTTTAAATCTATAATAATTATAAATGATATAATATTCATATAAATTCTAGCGGTTAGCGTAACTGACTACGGATAGGGAGGACCTGGGTTCGAATCCTGGCTTGGGCATGGATGTACTTTCTCTTTGTCTCTCTTAGTTTCTTGTTCTTTCCTCAGAGGATGGATGAATGTGGCCCACCCTATAAACGGGTTCGTGGTGGTGTGGCGTGGGCGATGCTACTCGTACCACCGTGACTTGGTTCACAGGTGCCCACCGGGTAACGATAAAATGAGTAGCAGTTTTCAACCTTGTTGCGGCAAATGGACTAATGTTACTTACTTGCTCAAGGGTGCCCGCCATTAGAAATAAAAAAATATTCATATAGATTCAAAGTATAAAGTAACTTATACTTAAATTCTAACCCAAGCCTAAGCGAATAACTAATTTTTTAGTATAGGTTATTAAAGCTTATTATTATATCAAAATATTGTAAGCAAATACGCATCCTTAAATTCTGTTCAGAATTTATAGTCTACAATAAAAAAAATAAAGTCATTAATTTTAAATTCATCAATATTTTGAAAGTTTGGATAAAAACAAGGAAAAGCTACAAACATTAAGGAAATTAACAAATGCAGATTAGTTTAAATGAAGTTAATAAAACTTGTTCTTTGAAATTTGTTTAATTGTATCTGTTCAATGTATTTGCAAAACGTTTTTATGTATATTGTGCTATGCTGTCTATTTCCGCTGACTGAAAATCCGCTAAACACAGATGTAGACATCAATGATGGAGCACCGAGTCTGTATTTTGGATAATTAGACATTTCTCCCCCGTGCCTTTTCATCAAGACAGTCTTCAGTTTAAATCAGGTATTAATGTTTAATCATTGAACCAAACAAAAATTTGATGGCATGCACAAGTAAGGCGTTCCCTACAGTTTCACCACGACATGGCAATTCTTCGACCGTGATACCCTTCTTCGAAGTAATGAATAATGTATAGGACGATTCATTCATCAGAAACAATCAGCCAGACATTTTTTATTGGTAAGAGATATGGAGAACATACTGGCTAGGGTAACAGCTAAGTGTTTTCTGGTTCAAGAAATACCCACTCAATACCGATGTAATACACTCGTACATTACATTGCTGAATAACAGAATTTCGCAGAACTCAAATAAAAATAGTCCTTTATCTTAACAAAACAAAAAAGAAACTATCACCTCTCAGATTACCATTAATGTAAATAAAAGATAACCAAGATCTGTAGTCAGTGGTACTCCATATCATCACTCTTGATGGTAAGATTGGCAATCCATATCATCACTTCTGATATTATATTCTGATGGGTTAGTACTACAAAGTCAAACACACGTTGAAAATGTGACTTATTAATGATGCCAACAATGAAAGCAACCATCAAACTGATACAGTTAACACAATAAGAATCCTTTTGAAAACAAGACGTCATATAGCCTCAGAGCAAACTGATGGCTGCCCCTATGCGAGTCGACATTCTTGGAGTGAGTGCTTTTACACAATATTAAAATTTTCGGGAAATTCTTAAGCTTTCATGTTATTTTACCTCATTCTTCAATGGGAAAAAAGATCAAATGACTGACAAAAATTAATATTTTCATCGGGATTATTTTGTTTTTACTAATTACATATGAACGTTATTTTGCTTAATGCAGTACTTTTTAATCCAATTATAATTAATAATTATTTCACATTATTCTATTAGGAAATCATTATTTCTTATTCTAGAATTTTATTCATTATATTGCGGCATTATTACAAGTTTGTTGAATATACAGAGCAACGATAAATAACTGGCCAAGAAATTTAATTTTTATAATATTGAAATATATCTATCATGGATATGTTTGAAACATTATGGAGAGTATATTAACTACATTTTTATATCTATTCCATGTACATTAAAAGTATGTTTTAAAGTTTGTTGATGATTATTGTGTACTTAGACATAAGTTAACAGTGAACGGAAATCACTGAAAAACTCTGAACCAACCAGAAAATCTCGTTAGTGCTACAAAAAACGACTATGATGAAAAGAGAGTAATAAAACAATACAAACATCTATCTCGTATATATATATATATATATATATATATATATATATATATATATATATATATATAATTCTTAATTTAGAGAAAGAAATTATTCAATTTATGTACTTTGAACTCTCTAGTACAATTTCATTTCTAAAATAGTTATCTAATATGTTCTAAAAAATGTTATTTATAAAATAAATGAATTTATTGTCAATAAAATAAATCATTAATTACAAATGTTGTAGAATATTTTAACTTTTAATAAGTTAAGAGAACTGAAATAACAAATATGAATAAAAATATAATGTATATAAAATCCTTATAGAATATTCGTAATATGAGTTACTTGTTAATAAGACTCAAATATGTGCCAATAATTGTAATCGACGGAATAATTAGTTGGTATCGTACTGTTTGACAAAGAGTAACTGAGAAGTTAATATTTAGCACTTATTACTCGCTATTTGTACAATTATTTAAAAGTAAAATTTTTATCCTACATTATATAATAAATTAATATTTTTATTTTTAAATCAATGATAAATTAACAGATTTCTTTTAATACGATTATAAAATATCATGAACATGCACCGACATGAACATGGAAAATAATGCACCAATATAAATCTCATATTATTTATTCCTAATTATTGTAAAAATCGAACAAACTAACGTGATTTGAGATGCCATCGCAAATTTTAAAATGTTACTATAATGTATTGTTATGTATCGTGTTTCGTAGCACCGAAATGAATGCACTATTATAAATCTCATACTATTTATTCCTAATTACTGGCATGATTGAACAAATTTATATGCTTTGAGCACGCCATCTTATTACCAAGAATAACTAACATCACAGTTGATGCTGTAGGCACTGCGGAAAAGATAGCTTTACAGCGGGAAAACTCTGGTAATTCTGGAAGTGAAAACTCTGATAAGTTTCTGGTAAGGTTATCAAACATCGGCATAGTCCTCCAGGAAGGTTTTTATTGGTAGTGGACTGTATCCACATGTAGATAGCAGAAGAAGCAAAACATTCATCCCTTGTTGCATAATGGCTTGATTTAACCTGGATTTTTTTGGTTAGATGGTTTTGTTGCGAATGATCCAAAAACGATAAGCTGCACCAAGAATCGCACTTGGATTTCTGCTCGTGAAAGTATGTTCCTACTATTAATTCATGGTGAGTTACAGGATTGGTACTATCTCACTCTTGGCAGTGAAATGCGGAAATAAGGCCAACAAAAAGTTAACATTTGAATAAACTGTTTCGGAAAATAAATTTATGATCTCCAACAAATATTTCCGTTTCTAGCTGATCCTGAATAGAGTATATATATATATATATATATATATATATATATATATATATATATATATATAGTAGTAAACTAGATAGCATTTAATAAATTTCCATTTATTTTGATATTAATAAGCTTAATAAATCTTGCAATAAATTGATAGTTGTAGTTGAAAAACTTGTCACATTATTTAATAATCTTGTTGAACTGCTTTATTTTATAATATACGTTACACTAAGAAGAAAAGTGAATAAATTTATATAACAAGTACAATTTATTATATATCAACTAAATTGTGTCCACTTGGATCTAAACTTATTTCAACATTATTTGAAACCTAATTTTAATTTGTAACCGTTACGGGAAATTTTTATTTTTAATAATTTTTAACATCTTAATATTTTCCTGACAGAAATTTTTGTGAGAAATTTAAAAACTGATTTTAAAGCAAAATTTTGAATTTTTTTAATGATTTGATATTTTAAATGATATTTGAAATGTATTCAGTAATAGCTTACGGGAAATACTAGTTTTGCTTTTTGTATGTTTATCAAAATTTTTTTTAAACTTTCATCATCTACCTCATATTTTGTATTTTTTAAATTAAATTGTAAATGTAAACACACATTTACTTTTACAAAAAATTTTCTTTCATAAATTTATTGCTTTCCAGAAAAAAAACTTGAATAATATATTTAGAATGCTTTTAATTCTTTGATGGGAAATAATTTGTTCAATTACAGAATATGACCTGTTTTCCTAAAATCCAGTGTTCTATATAAATTTCAATGTTTCGACTAACTCTGGAAATAAAAATACATAAATTTTACTTTGCACTTATATTGGAAGCAACAATATCATATCGTGTATATTAAAAATTCTTCTAAGGTTTCCATTTCTTGCATTTCTCAGACAAGGCTTAAATCTAAACATATAAAAGTGTATAATATAGAAACATTAAATAAATTTACAAAACTCTTTACTACCAAATAATATTTATTGATTTTTTTATATATTATTCACATATCTTTTTACAAAATACTGATGTTAATATGCATTGAAACATAACTTTATACAAATTTCGTCATTATATTATATAAATGTACATAATTATATTCACCATTCACAATTATGCATGATCAGCTATAAAATTCTTACAAAAATGAGAAATTAACTATTATTGCCCTCATTAAAGTGAGAAATAAAAATGTTCTCTGTGAAATTTCTTTGACAGAAAAATAATGGCAACAGAAGTAATCAAAAATAAATTTCTTAAAGTAAACAGTATTATATATTACATAAATTCAGAACCATATGAACATTGTTTTCAGTTACATATAATGTCTTAATAACGCATCTCAAAATTATCCTTTTAAAATAATGATAATATAAGGATGTTTTTAAAACTAAATTATTTTAATACTTTTTAAGAATTCAGTTGGCATTACTTCAGGGGATTAATTAAAAATCAACCTTTTGAAAATTTTTTAGCACCCAAAGATATAGGTATATGCTATTCAAAAGCCCAAATATTAGTATGCCTCATACCTTTTAAAACTAAACATTAACAGGCGATAAAATCTTTGAAAATATACTTTGAAATTAATCTTCGAATATTAGGGAGAATAATTACACAAAAATTTGCAAAATACGAAATTTTGAAAAAAAGAAAAAAATTGCGAATAAGATTTAACAGCCAACTTAACTTTTATTTTATTATTTTTATTTAATAATTAAACTTAAGTTAATTTTTTAATGATAAATATGAAATTCATGTTTGATTTATAAATTACATTTTTCAGAACTTAAAACATATATATGAACTAAACCTGGTATTTGGTAACATTCAATAAATTATTCAACAAGATCCAATTTTCGGGCTCTCTAGTAACATGTAAAAACATGGCAACTGAAAATTATATTAATTCTTTCTTATTTGCAAATCAATAAAAAAATTATTTATGTACCTTCTTTTGGTACACAACGAAGAACGACATTGTTAGATTCGGCAGACTAAATCACATTTCAAACAGCCATATTTCAATTATTTTTGCATTTTCTCATCAGTCATGAATTAGTTTTTATTTACACAATTAATGTGATAATATCACACTGTAAAAAGCTCTTTAACTAGGTTTATCCTTTTGACTATCCACTGCAGCTCACGTTGTGTCCAGTTTCTAGTCAGTTCTGGTCACCTTTCTAGTGCAAAAAGTCTTGAGGAACCAATCAGTACGGCCTCCAAAGCCCAGTTTCTGAATGTCCGTGGCCGTTAGTGGCCGTACCGTACATTGATCGTCCGTTAGAGGGCGTGGTACAAGTGGTTTGAGTCTGATGAGTAGGTGAATCTGCTTGACTAGTGTCAACTGGGGACATGAGATTGGTAACGGAAGGAGGCGAACTTCCATTGATGCTGGCAACGCTACCCGTAGAACTTTCCCTGGAACTCGTGTGCAAATGGTCCTCATCGTTTCTCAGAGAAGGCTCTGGAGACCTTAACAAATCCGAACTGTTAGTGTTTCCAGAATTGCCCAATAGGTGGATTGACGTATGCAGTTGGTTATGGGCGATGCTGTTGTATAATTGCGGGTACATGAGCGAATGGGGCACCACCGGCGGATTCAGGTACATACCAGCGGCACCAGGCGCGTTGCAACCATTGCTGTTATAGTAAGGATGAGAAGATAACAATCCATAATTGGCATGGTTCACAGACAGATAAGGAGGGCTGCTACCATTTCCAGTAAGAAGAGCAACTGTTGTATTAGGCTGTTGGTTGGGATTGGCTACAGAATTGAGTCCTTGGCGCAATTCCGTGAGCCTGTCAGATAGCCGAAGATCAGCGTTGGCGGCTGCTGCAGCTATGGCATTATTATATCTGGAAACTAAGAGTGGGTCCGTTTTCAGAGACAAACTTGCCGAGTGATCATTGAGGACTGGAAAAGAAGGATTCGAATTTGTTAAGCCGGCTCCGTGGTCACTTAAACCTATAAAAAAGAGTAAAGAAATACAGTTTAGCAATAATTTATCTTCGATAACAAAAAA
>JAPDSC010103873.1:26224-37343 GCA_026290005.1 Latrodectus geometricus
ATATATATATATATATATATATATATATATATATATATATATATATACACACACCTTTACAGGATGTATTAGTGTCATCAATATACGTTTGTCACACATATACATTCATTCTGCATGTTAAAGTCAATTCTTCATATGTGTATTTAGTACTTGTACTTATAACACTAAAAAAATTATAAAATTATAATTTTTACAAAACTAATTTATGGCTCATAAATATAGAAGTTTATAGTTATAACTTAGCCAGAAAAAGTATTGTGGATATAAATGTTTATTCGAATACTTTAATTTAAGTTTAAAAAAAAGTGCTAAGTTTTATGATTAGAAGCTCAACATTTTCATCGGATTATTCAGATTTAATACACAGTAAGTTGGATTACAATAAGTTTCGATGTGCATTTGTAAAAGGAAACAGTCTTACCTCTTCTAGGAAAATCGAGCTGCCAATGTTCACTCTTCCGTCTCAAGCTGTCCCATTCCCGGAGATCGTGGAACCGGGGGTCCAGGTAGGGCGGCCGGTGGCCGAAAGCTGCCGTGAAGGCCCGTAGCTGGTGCTGCTGCCCTGGAAAAATAAGCCCCACTCATATATTCGGTGAATTTACTCAATAATCGGTATAGGAAAGTTAATAGGGTAAAAGTTATTTTTATATCGTTTATGAAAGCAAACATATCTGTTTTTATAAGTCTGTAAAACAAAATTAGAAATTTCATAAGCTGGATTTTCAAGTAATAACATCTTTGGATATTCATAAACTGAAGTTTTGAGAAAACACCAAATATAGATATTAAAAAAAAACTACTTTTAATGAAACGAAAAGGTTTGGATTATTTTGTAGCATGTTCGATTTAAATGCTCTAAGTATAATTAAGCTGAGATTTAAAATTTAAAAAATTGATACGAAATCATTAAAAATATCTACTTTTGCGTCGGAAATTCGAACAAAGAATTATGATTAGTCTTAACCTCAGTCAGGAGTAAATTAGGGTTTAATTTTTTTCTTTGAATATAATAGGAACATTTTTCATAGCTGTACCACCTCTAAAACATAAATATAAAAATTTTTTAGTAATAATAAATTTTAAAAATAAACACCATCATTCTTATTTGTTTTTCCTCAGTGATATGTCTATTTTTTTCGTTTTTGTTTGGTTTGTCGGTCTACAATATTTTCCCTATAATAAGTAAATTAGACTACAAGCTAAAGTTCAAAGCGAAATTCGAAACAGTATCCTCAGTGATACGTCGATTTTTTACGCTTTTGTTCGGTTTGTTGGTCTACAATTTTTTGCCTACATTAAGTTAATTCGACTACAAGCTGTAGTTTAAAGAGAAATTCGAAACAACAAGCTTCCCTGCTCATGTTAAGAATCAAAACTACAAACTGTTCTACTGAAAGACAGTAAACCAATAAACTGACAGCTAGGCGCAAATAACCAGATAAACACAGATGAATGTAAAAGACATTTAAAGTATTTGTTCTGTTTTTCTTACGGGTTTTGTTTCCCGCTCTATAGTTCATTCATTTCCATTAATTCATCCGGGACCTACAAATTAAAATAGATTCCTAACTACTGCAAGCATTTGGTAATCAAATTTGTGGATTGAAGTCTAGAACTAACCATTTAACATAAAACTTGGCATAGATTAATTAGTCTCTCTATAAAAATAATTAGAACAAACATTACATAATTTAAATATAATTATTAACAAGATGTTTTAGAAGCAGGATTAGAAGTATATCTATTAAATGCCGCTAAAATGTTGTTTGTCGTTCTAGTAATGCTAAAATGTTATTTGTCGTTGAAATGTAGATTGGGCCTTAATGATTTTCCTATTAATTATTGGCAAAAATATCGTCTATATAAATCCTGTTTATATATGTTTAATAAATAAAAACAGGTTTTTTATATGATCAGTCATAATGATGCAATTGAAAATCTAAAACTTTAAGGAAAAGTGTAAATTTTAGAGAGATTTGAATTACATCTTTTGAATTTTTTGCACCCCATTTTTCACCAAGATACTACTGACTTTGTAATCTTCTGCTTGTTGTCAGAATAAGAAGTATAAATATTTGTGTGTATATGTGATATATATATATGTGTATGTTTATGTGATATATATATATTAGGTTGGGGAAAAAGCAATCCATTATTTTTTCGGTAGACGTCTGTAGTGATCGATATCTCGTGAGGTATCTATCAAACAATTTCAGATTTATACTCGTTGGAAAGGTGACATTTGACACTAAAATATCCTCTTGCGGTTTATTGTTTGATTAATTCAGTTACGAGTACAAGGTTTTAAAAATGGAAGACAAGAAACAGAAAATTCGATACATTTTCGTTTTTCTCTTGTAACGGCGAAAAAGATAGCCGGGTGGCTAAAATTGTGAAAGGTGTTTATCGTCCTATATAAGACTGTAACAACCAGTTACGTACAATTTTTGTTTCGTCGATTCCGTTCGGGTATTTTTGATGTTAGAGATGCACCTCGCATGTGGATACAGCATCGTCGAAAATGTCTATAAAATATGAAAACTGATCGAAGTTAACCGCATGTCAGCAGTCGTAACGCGCAAGACCTAAAAATTTACATGAAAGCTGTTTTAAACCTTTTTACAAAGTGAATCCAAAAGAAGTTACATAAAGTTCACGTAAAAATAATAGATTTCTTTTTCAGCAACCTAATATATATATGTGTGTATATATATATATATATTTATATATACCACACATGTTAAGTTTATTAAAAAAGAATTAATCACTCTATAAGCTATTGGCTTTTGTTTCCTTACTTTAGAAATAAATAAATCTCGGGTATAGTCATTATTTTGTATACGAAAATTTCATGAATCTAAGAGAAAAAGCAAATTACTACAGTTTAAAAAAGAAAATTGTGTTTTCATTTATATTTTTCACCACTCATTAAAATCGGCTATATATCTCGAAAGAAAATTCAAGCTAATGTTTTTGGACTCGTAAATTATTTAAGTTAATAATATGTAGCATATACTATATTGAGCACATCAAGGAACACTTTTGTTAAACGATATTGATAATTTTTAGAAAAACAATGTTTACGCAACAGTATTCTAAATATCGAACTTTTTGGCGACATAACAAACCGATGGTGGAATACAAGATCCTTTCCAATACTTCCCCGCTAAGCAGTATTTGTGAATGCCATACTCCTGCTCGCCGAAGTAATTTAATAACCATTCATAATAGCTCTTGCCTCTAATTTAGTTTACACAATGGCCATCTGGGTATATATCTCTATTCCTCTTTGATCCCTCCCAACCATTTCAATTGCTCTCCATCCTCCGTTTGGCGTCTCATTTCAAAATCAGAAATGAAATGAAATAAAAATAAATCCCCCCCTCCTTTCCTGCATGAAACCCGTTCTCCGGAGATGTCCTGATTAGTGGTTTTAAATGATTTAAATATTCACCATCCCTATTGTTTACATAAAAGATGCATCATTCATTCTTCTCTGTCTGACTCCCCTCCTTATTCTCTCCCCCACCCCTCAGAAGTTATATTCCTATTGATCTGCGGTGATGCATTGAATGAGGGGGATACTCGGGGTGGGGGGAGGGCCAGTCGCAGATGAATGGAACTCCCTTTGGGGGGAAGACGAGTGGCTCAGGGTAAATTCAATAGAAGATGAGTCATGTCACGTGATAGAGAAGGCTGTGTATATCCAACCATTCTTCATTCACTTCCACGGCCAAAAATCGCCTTTATAAAAGATGGAGGGGGGGGATTGCCTTTGTAGGACCACTCCGGTACACTATTAAAGATATGGATTTGGGTGAGTGATAGTAGAAAGTTCTCTCCCAGAAGTTTAATTATTTGTAATTTTCTAATAAAAATTAAAGTAAACAAAGCGTTATTTCTTTGATTTACATATTTTAATTACTGATTAATGAGGTACTGAATATGGAGGGAAGAAGCTTGGTTTTATTTATACAAGTATAGCAATTATAACTTTTCCAATAACCAAAATGGGGGCTTTTGATAATTAATACCATTATATATATTTACTTTATTTGATTTAATTCATTGCTTATCTTAAAAATGCTGTTAGCCATTGTTTATATAAAGCTTTTATACATTGATCGTAAAGTATATCGAACCCAAAATAACGATAGATTCTTGAAACTATTATCATTTCATTATCATCTTTTTAATATGATTATACTTACTTACAATACAACTAAGACAAAAGTTTTATTGTATATGTAGTCAAACTTAATACATATAATAAATACTTATTTATTTATTTTATGACTTGATACATAAAACTTTTTTGAAATTCTTTATCTTAAAAACAAAAAAAAGAAATGTTTACTATATTAGGAGCTATGAATATTACTACTAAAAACAGCCATTCAGTGATTAAAATTTTGATACATAATCAGGGACATTTGATTTCAATGTCGTTTAACAACTAGTGAGGAAAGGGTTATAGTAAACGTTTCAACCAATTTTCAAAAAAGATTAATATTGCATTTAAGTCTTCTGTACCGCCCAAAATTTCTATTTTTACTTCTTTTAGACTAGTTATAGATAAATACTTCTAGTTATATATAAATACACACATTCCTAGTTATATATAAAAATATTACTAGTTACATATAAATACAGCTTTCTACTAATGGATATTGACTTAGTTTGATTATCATTTCATAGTTACATTTTATATTTTATATAACAGGATTAATTCGACCAGTAACAATAGTTTAAATGTGTTCAAATAAATACAAACAATCACAGCCGAGGTGAGAATCGAACACATTATCTGCTGAATTGGCAGTCTAAATGTTTACAGTCAATCTACCAGATAACAAACGTTTTGACAGGTTTCGCTTAATGTGTTGCGTGTAGTTCCATTGTCTAAAATAATTTTTCAAACCTCGAATTTATTATTTTGATGTTGTGTAAAAATAAGCTATAATTACCAAGTATCATTTCTCAAGATTTTTACTACTTCGATTAACAATAAGCTTTATGCGTTTATTCAGAAAAATGAAATTTTAATAGCTTAATCTCTTCGTTCCGTTCCTTTGTTACTTTAAACAAAGATTAATATATGAAGTCAGAATTGAACTCACAAATCGTTGAACTAAAAAAGCCTAACCATTCAGTTGTCAGCTCAGAATCACTTATAATAAACTCTGTTTTCAGGAATCTCAAAATGATTAACAATTCAAATTAATAAATATCAACCAAATAAAAATATTGGTATATTTTCCATTATTGATAGCCTTTATCTGTTTAAAAAATCTGGTGGAAATGTAGAAACTAAAACAACAAAGAAAACTGGAATAAATGCAAAACTTTTATACTTAAACACAAGCCATACAAACGGCAAAAGCACCAATAAATTAAGATACCGTCTTATAGGCGCTCTATTACAAAGATATATATATCTATATTTATCTTAAGAGGGGGGATGGAAATAAAAAAAGGAGAAAAACGAGATAAAGAGAAAGAATCGAAGAAAGAAAAAAAAGGGAAAAGAATGGGACCTTCAAAAGAATGTTGAAAGCGGTGGCCCCCAAAGAAGTTAAAGAATGAAGAAGTTAAGAAAATCATTTCCGCTAGATGCTTCTGCCAATACAGGCATGAGATGGGGAGAGAGAGAGAGACCAAAAAAAGTAGGACCTAAAAAAAAGGAAGATAAAGAAGGAAAAAGTATTACTATAATATATCAAGCCCCGTGCCCCCATTGGGTCTAAACCGGCGTTCAAAAAACTAAAGCAAATAAATCCCCTAGTGACAGAAGATTATGGTTTTGTGGTGAACGGAAGAAAAACAGAGGACCAGCCGCGGACGGTCCTCTTTCTTTATTTTAGTCCTCTTTTTTTATTATTCTTCCTTTGCGAAGTTTCTTCTTTACCAAAGCAGTATATTTCTGGATCTTATAGGAGAAGCCATCAGAGTTATTCCTACGCGTGTATGGGCGCTGTGCGGCGGCGGTGGTAAAGCTCTTAGGGAGGAACTATTTTTTTGCTCCTGGTGTTCTTAAGGGTCGCGTTATTTCAATCGGAGATGAAATGGTCAGTTGGATGAATGCCTCGATAAAGAGATTTTGGCTTTCTTTCATTTTTTTCTTCGCGTTTCCCCCCCCCCTCTTTTATTCTTTCCCTCGTCATTTTAAAACAAAAAATGTAATATTTGAAATTCAAAAAAGAAAATAATTTAACATTTCTTTGCTTTTTTTTTTTTTTTTTTTTTTTTTTTTTACAAAAACGGTGGGTTTTTTTTATTAACTTAAAAAAATCCACCAAATGTTTCAACGAATTTGTATATCTTATTTAACAATTAATAATAAAAATAAAATAAATTGGTGAGCAAATTAGATGAATTTGATATATTATGTAGAGAATTCGGATTCAGTTACAGAATTCATAACATTAAGCCTGATAAACTAACTGAAAATATAATGTACAATCCAAAATTTTAAACAATTTCAAAGTAGTCTTATCAACACAGTGATTATATAATAGTATAAAAATGTGTTTAACACATTGTAAGGAAGGAGTATAGAATGCCACAATCAAAGAAACTGATTTTCATGAGACTTAATTCATATTTTTCTTCAAATTTAATCAAATCCAGCACTGAGACTGGAGAAAGGAACATACACTAACTTTATTCAAATCTCTGGATAAACATACCGACATTCTGCAACAATAGTCTGATAGCTAGACTATCTAAAGCCGTTTGGACATACGTTACATACAGCTTTATCGTAAAGTAAATTCACTATTTGTGAAAGAGAAAACCTGGAAAACTCCCGGATATTAATATGAAAGATGTGCGTACAGAAAACAGAAAGTAACATCCTATTTTACAAAGTAGGATTTGAATGGTCAGTTCAATATCCCGCCTTGAGGTTGGTTGTTAGTAGTGGTTTGGAATTCACTTCAAAATGTAATTCTCATTTGAATAAGGTCTCGTTTGTGCGAAATAATTGCAGTGTGGCACAAATTTAATGAAAACCAACCAAATCAACACTCTCTTAAAGTTCAACAAGGTATAGAATCGCATCTGAATTCTTTCTTTCCAAAGAAAGTGATCTAAAAACCAACATGAGTCAAAGAAATATATGAATATTTGTGAATTGTATTTTTATTTTCCACAGTAGAATTTCTAAGAGCTTTATTACAGATGTTGTCTCATAATGAGTTAGTATGGTGCATATTTAACCATGCTTTGTAGTTCTGTCGATACAGAAATCGACGTCATTTAATTTTGCGTGATTCTTATGAGTAATCGTAATTGTAATCGAATAATCAGATTACTTTTCAGAATGGAAGGTCAACAATTTGATCCTAATTATTGTTGAAATAGGGAATGCGAGTGTTGATCCGCATCTGTCAGAGTGAGTACTTAGACGTTTTTTTCAATTTGTGACATATGATTAAATGCATTTTCAAAAATCAATGAGATTTATGTTCTCCCTTATTGCTGCAAAAACAACCGTTTGCAACATTTAACCAGTAATGACCTAGAGAATTCCTCTCTTAATTTAGTGACGAAACACACCAAGGAAGAACAGTAAAAGACGGGTGACATAACAGGAAATACATTAAACTAGGAATGTAATATTTGCGTGTTGAGACCTTGTCTCTTGATCATGAACTATAAATAAATAGCCTTATTGATTAAACAGAAATAGGTAAATAATTAAAAATTATAAACAACTAAACTCTAATTTTGTTAGTTTTTCAATAAAAGAATGATGTTTCTGGATAACACGATATTTCCAACCATGTCTAGTTCATCTTTCGTTTACACGATATTTATGTATATTGTCTTCCGTGACATGGCCCAAAATGTCAATTTCGAATTTAACTCTCCTGCGAAGAATGAATGAAACAAAAAAAATTATTTTAGCTCTCACAGTGAGCTATTACTTAACAAAGACCAACAGTCAACTTGCCATCTGGTCTTGTTGGAATCAACTTTTCTAACCAATATTTTCCCACATAGAAAAAGAAACATTTCCTTTTTTTTTCCCACCCGACACCAGGCAAAATGACGTTTTGTGGAGGCGGGGTGTGTAGAAAAAAATAGATCCATTTCGCCGGAAAAGTATCGATTGCTGTCCATCCAGCAACGGTCACTCGCAAAGTCCCGAAAGGTCAATATTGGAGCGAGACAGAGAGAACTTCGTGTATGCGTATCGAATATTAGGTGCCATTAGCGGGGGAAGAGGGGGTGGGTCAGCGCCGCCCCATCAAGAGGTGCCACAATCGTTTTCCGCAGTGGCTGACCATCGCCATTTCCCCGCTACTAACCATCAGGTGGTTTCGGCTGGACTCACACGTTGACCAACCCCTTCCCCTCCCACGACTTCCAGTGCATGATAAGGGGGGGAGGAAGTTATTGACAGTATTTCGTGGGTTTGTATACAAATTGTGATTCGAAGCAAAAATAAATATACACGAAATAATAAAGGATATTATTTTGTGTGTATTTGTAAACACGTCTGATGATTTCGTGAAGTAAAGAAAATAAAATATTAATTTTTAGCAGTTAAAAAGAAAATAAAATTGCTTTCAACTAGAATTTAAATACATCATCTTTCATTTTATAGCCTTGCTGATTTCCGAATGATCAACGTTTTGGTCTTCGGGTCAACAGTTCCTGCGTTCAATTTCCCTCTCGAGCATAAATGCTTATAGAGTTTTTGAATCCACTTTTAACTGTAAGTCCCGATCTAATTAATTCTCATATTCAAAAGATGACCGTCGAGCGAATAAAACTTTTTCAACGTATGACGTAAATGAACACTTTTTTAATGTATGACATAAATTTCAAATAATCTTCCATTTCTGATAAACAAAACCACCAATTGTATCGTAGTTTCGAGCCGCAATCAATTTGAAGTGTTCAAACTTGATCTGGTAATTTCTTCAAACTTTCATACTAAATCAGTGAAGGGAGATTCGACCCAACGACAAGTTTAACTTGTATATCCCCTCTGACTTCAATGTCTTCAGCAGCGTTAGGAATCGAGCTCATTGAGTTCCGACATGCAAAACCACCTTTAGATCCAAATTCTGTATTTGCTATTTTAAGAGATGTGCATTTTTAATAAAATTTTGTTCAAATATCTGTATGAAAGAGAAAAAAAGACTCCAACAGAAACATTTTAAATAATATGAATAAAATGTTTCATTTTTTATTGACAAAATTCTTGTAGTTAACAAATGCATAGGCAAATAATTAAGCATAAGTACTGAAATGTCTTCAATGTAAGAACAATATATTACACTGAGCTTCAGATATAAATACAATTACATTTGTATTTTCGTTACACGTTAGACTATTAGAAAGGATTTGGAATCCAATCCAAAACAAACTTAGAGACAATGTTTGCATATGATCAATGAACAAGTAAATCTTTCCCCTTGTAAGGGGATTCGAAACTGGAAGTGAATGCCATATTTACCATATCACATCGATACTTCATCGTTGAAAAAAATAATAAATATTTGTGATATATATAATATTCGGAAATGAATATAAAATAGCCATATTTTACTATGATATAAAAAAGCCCTTTGCGTACTTTAACCATTTCTAACATAATCTCCCGCCCATTTATGAGTGCCATTGTGATATGAAAGTTGAGAAAAAACAAACAAATTCAAGAATTAAATTCGTGATTAAACTATGGTTTGTCACTATAATTCAGCTAACTGTGTTTAGCAGTTTTGAGACAATAAATTGGCAGCAGACTGTAATCAAATAGTTTTTCTAACACTAATAAAACTATACAGTAAGATTTCAAAATGAAAGGTCCTAGTTTTGTGTTGAATCTGACATTTGATGAACTACAGTGATTCAATATTGTATTTCTGATTCTTACAGGAATAAAGATTTTTTTATAAAATGGTTTTATAACCAAATTCATGTTTTATTTCTGGAATAGTCTTAATATTTGGATATTTGAAGATTATTTGTCTCTTATCTTTCGAAGGCTACATTTCACATTTCACTACATTTCACAATGAAATTGGTTGATGGGCTTAAGCGATATACTTATATCAAGTATATCGCTTAAGGCTGGGTTAAGTTATACAATACATTAAGCATATCTAGTCTCTCAATCGCAAAATTGCCAAATACAGCCAAATGCACCATAATTTTAAATTACGGCAGTAACGAAGCTGACACACGAGCAGCTCTTAAAGCTTAATCTCTCCATCTGATTTACTAGTTCTCACACTGATTTACACAACTAGATTTTCAAGCTGTATCTGGAATCAAGCTGCTAACTTCTCGACATTAGGTTTTCACCTCAAATAGTCTAATCATTCATTTATATAATGTGATTTTTCAAAAGAAGGAAAAACAAAACAAAAAAATGCACGATCGATTAAAAAACTACAAAAATATCTTGCTTGTATCAAATTATAACATAAAAAGTACTTTTAAACATTTAGAGCTAGTTATCAAAATGCAATGTATCAAGTTGGATTTTGAATCTGTGTTAGCCGTAAGTTTGTCGATGAGTCAATTATTATATTATATTAACAGGGTGTCACAGAGTTATCCATTAGTAATGTATTAATTGAAAAAAACATGCATTTACTTTACAAAACAATTTTGATTATTTCAAATGCAATGCAACAAATCAATCATGTTTATTATTTGTATCAAAATCAAAATTTTTGCAATAAATTTGATAGCATGAATGACAGAATCATTGAGTATAATCAATAAGCAAACTATATTTAAAACAGTAGATTTCAACATAACAGTTGTTAAAGTACTACTGGAAATTCAACACATTTAATGAAAATTCTTAAATAGATTTCCGAAAAAAAAATCATGAATTGGAGAAGAATTTATCGGAAAACAAGCTAGAAAAATAAATATTTGGTGGAACGAAGTATAACGATAGTTATTGCCCTAATAACGAAATATTTGTGATTAAAGGGTTAGAATGATCTGAAGATGTGCTAAAATGACGTATAAGTAAGAGACATAAAGAAATATAAAAAGACGCATTGATATAAAAGAGTATAAATATAAACGAAAATATTTATAATTAAATGCTTAGAATGAATCAAGATTATGTGCGGAAGTTAAG
>JAPDSC010103874.1:0-30747 GCA_026290005.1 Latrodectus geometricus
ATTTATTTTTATTTATAAATTTTTATCCAAGAAAATATAGTTTAAATTAGCTTAAAATTAGTTGTAAATATTTTGAAAACTAAAATTTCATAACAAACATAAATTTCTATAAAAAAATTATAAAATAATTATGGGCATCGATTTTCTTGTATTACCTTTTCCCATAAAATCCTTACTTGCCAATGATTTCCATAAACAATTTTGTTTCTAAAATTTCTGATTAACATATTATTTTATTGAAAGTATGAAAGAGTAGTATTATTTATATATATATATATATATATATATATATAGTATTACAAAAAAGAAATACTATAAATGTGTATTAAATTTTAGAACGGTGTGGGTTGCACATCCATATAAACAAAATCCTAATTCAGCAGTCTTCCAAACTTTTCCGGTGTTGATATGAGAATGATTTCACAAAAAAAACTTAGAAAATATTTCTTCAGTTACTTTAATGTATAAATAAACTAACTATTTAATGTATAGTGTATAAGCAGCCAACCTGTCAAGCGGTTAGCGTAACTGACTACTACGGAAGGGGAGGACCTGGGTTCGAATCCCGGCTCGGGCATGGATGTACTTTCCCTGTGTGTTTTGTCCGTTCCTCAGATGATGGATGAATGTGGCCCGCCCTATAAATGGGTTTGTGGTGGTGTGGCGTGGATGATGCTACTCGTACTTCCGTACTTGGTTCACAGTTGCCCGACGGTTAATGATAAAATGAGTAGCAGTTTCCGGCCTTGTTGCGGCAAATGGGCTAATGTACTTACTTGCTCAGGATTGCCCACCGTAAGAAATAAAAAAAAAGTTTAATGTATAATCTATTTATAATTATAAAGTTTTGCCTATAGGGATCTTATTAATATTAGTCGAAATTCAGGCATATTTGAACCCAATGTAAGGTTACTTACACAGTGATGCACATTGTTGCCTAACTTTGCTCCCTACAGATACTGAAGCAAGTGGCGCTTTCCCTCTCTTAAAATTATGGTCAATAAGTATCTATTGAAAGAATATAAAATATGTGTTCACAGCATCTGAAAATCCATTTTCACTGTGTAATTTTTTGAAAAATATCGATATTTAACTATTTTTTTATTTTCGAAAAAGTACTATTTTCCCCTCGGCAGCGAATGTATTTTCGATTTTCTCAACACGCTGAGCATCAGAAATCCAGTGGAAGCTAGGTTGAAAGATGTGCCGATTTCAATATTTAATAATTTTCCTTAATCGTTATTAATTTTCATTAGTATTAATTTCCAATATTTAATACCGATTTCAATATCAATATTTGTAACTCAAGTATGTTTTTATGCTTTCAACACTTCATTTCATTTATTTTAAACTGATCTATACGTGAGATCTCATTTTATGGTCTAAGCAGCATTTTGAAGAAATGTAATAAATAACAAACATCGTTATTTCTTTTTCAAATCACAATCTGAATTATTTTTCGGAATTTTAGGCACACATTTTTCATTTAAATGCAAAGTCTACAGTTGTGTGTGTTATATAAATATATATAAATTTAAGATCTAAAAAAAATAAATATAAAAGTTGAAAATTAAATACAGATCTTACAAATGAAAATAACATTCATAGAGATATTGTAACGAAAGAAAAAATAGATTCTCTCGCTTGGTACTAGAAAAGTAAAGGTTTTCTTCTAAGTATTCTTTTTGCCTTATACGCTTTGCGTTTTCACAAAGAGGAAGAGAAAATATTTTCCCCTTATAGATGAATATGGCAAGGAAGTTAACCAACATGCAATAAAATTTCTAATTTTAAATTTAATCAAGTTTTAAAAATGTATGTATTTACTATATCTTATCATCCTAGAAAGTAATCATTAACTACGTGTACTTACCAGACAAATTTTTACGGGAAGTCTGCCAGGGAAAAAAATGATCAAATGTCAAAGTATTATATATACGAGTAGTTCTATACTCTATAGTAAAAATATTCTTAGATGCATGCATTCTATATTAGTTTAGATGTAGTATTCATCAATAACTAAACATAAAAATGAAGTTTGTACTAAATTTATAATTTGTATTTCAAAGGGAAATCATAAAGAACTTATTATTAATTAAATATACATATAGATTCCATCTAAAGGAATGTTTTTATTTTTTAATAATTTTCTAAATTTTAAAAATACTTATAAGCAATATGACTTTCACAGTTTGGTGGAATAAAAATTTGCTTATATTTATAAATGATAATAAAAATTTGCTTATGCTTATAATATTTGCAATCAATTATATTTATTATGTGTTAAGGAACATTTGAACAATTTCCTTAATGATTTAAGTAATTTTAGTTAGTTAAAATGAATATTGCATATAAAATAAAAGTAATGTTTAAAACGAATTATGAAAAATTTAGCTATCAATTATTCATAGAAAATATCTCACATTTTATTCACAGAAAATACGGTTTCTTATTAATACGAAATTCCCATAAAACTAATGCAAGACTTAATATATTTTTGACATTTAGAAATCTTAACAAGCTCACATCTTATTTTAAAGCGTTTATTTTGGTATAGATTAATTGTCTTAATAATAAACTTCTTTGTTTTGGTAAAAATTTTTCAATTGTTTATAAGAAAACATTGCAAAAGATCTAAAGTATTGTTAACAAAAATTATAATTTATTAATTAGAATGACGTTGCATATGATTCTCTCATGAACTATCAGTGTAGAATGCAGAATAAGTTAAGTAAAATTCTGGATATTTTCAAATGATTAATAGAAATATAGGCTACTGTAATAACTTTTATATAGTTTTGATAAATCCATACAACCCTTCATACCTGTTAGATATTAAAAATGTTTAATTTCTATTTAAATATCTATATAAAACAAATGGAAGAGATGCCTAGCTTGGATATCACAGACAGAACCATCCGTAAGATATAATTGAGGTTTATTTATTTGCATATTAACAGTGTGATACACATCAGGGATATTTCAGGTATACAAAACTTGAAATTTTGATATTTCAAAATCACCATGGAAATATTGATCAAATATTTCGAAATTAGATAGTACAGCATGTACCAGTTATAGATACTATCTGTATATCTAATTTATGATATATTTGGAGCATCTGAAGAAAGATTTAAGGGGCGCCTCACCTATAAAAATAAACTTTTACATAAAATTTATTTTATTTTAAGTAAATAATATTTCGAATGGGTTTTTTTTATAACACGAGAAAACATTTAAGAGAATTTTTAAGCAAAATTTTTAATTTAAAATAGGTTTTTTAACTAATTTCAACTCTCCCCCCCCTTTAGATAACTGAAAACTCGTGAAGCATTTTGAAGCTCGAATAAACTCGTGCTTCGATTGTTATCTTAAAGCGAAACTTATTATTTCAGGGATTATTTTTTTCAATATTTTAAATAAATTGTTATTATCTTATAATTTATTTTTAATTATAATATTAGTATTATAATTTCATAAATAACTTTCATAATATAAAATATAGATAATTTTATATTTCTTTTACTTTTTAGTATTTTTATATGTTATATGCCGGGATAATGCCTAGATGAAATTATTCATATTTTAATATATAATTAATTAAATTATTTATAATTTAATAATTCACTTTTTAATATAAATAATTTAATATAAAAACTGAGATTTAAAATCTTCCCTCACTTGAGAAGAGTAGTATATATGTGAAACTTTCAATGCAGTTTTATTTTTTCTGGAATTAATGAAAATTATATTTTTCTTAAGCTATACATAAAAGTAAAGCTTTCATGGGTTTTTTTTTGTTTTTTCCTTAATTTATCTTAATTAAATTATTATTTCCCTTTTAACAGCATTAATTTATGCAGCGCGTTTAACGCTGAAAAGCATTTTCTTTTTTTAACTAATTTTTCAAAATATCTTTAAATACTTTTTTATAATTAAACATAGTATCAAAATAAAATAACAAAAATACGTTTATACTATAGTTCTTTAAACTAATCCTTAAACAATTAGAATAGTAATAACTGAAAGTCCTTGAAAATAATTCCTATATCTATTCAGTATATAAAGCAGAAAGCGAGTAAGCATTATTTTCAAAAATGATTACGTGAATTTGAAACTAAATTTTAAGCACTTAAAGATAATTTTCATACAAACGAGTATCTTGAGAGCTCAAAATGTAGATTTATTAAAGTAATAAGTATGAATTACATTTTTTGCATACCTGTTACATTTAACTACTAAGTATAAATTGAACATATTTAAGCTTAAAAATTAATTGACGGGGAAAGAGTGTTTCTTAACATTTATTTTAAAATACCACTGTGTTATTTATTTTTGAAATTCTTTCATAAAAATAATATTGCTAAAATTTGAAAATATGAGAAGTATAAAAATATCTCTCATGAAAAAACTGTTACTATAATACCTGTTATCTAAAAATAACTGTTATTTTGTTAAATTTTATTAATTTGAAAATATAATTATGTTAAAAAACATTTAAACATTTACTTGTAATTTAAAATAAAGTATCTTAAATGAATAAGTGTGTGAATTTCAATAAAAAATAAACAAATAATTCAAAGATCTTAACTGAAAGTATATAATATATGATGTATATGTGAGAGAAAGTTACATTGAATAATATAGATATGGTGTACTTCTTTAAATATTTATTCTAAAATAGGAGTTTTGAAATATTTGTCTTTTTTTTTCGCTGTTATTTTTATCTGTTTGTAATGCGAGATTTTTTGATAAAAATCATTTGAATTAAATTTGCCAAAGTGAATGGACACAAATGTATGTTTAAACTATTGTTCCAAGCATATGTATTAGTTTCGTGATAAAAATTACAATAAAACTAATCACTTAAGAGAAAATTTAAATATGTGTTTCAATCTTAGTGTTTAATTTTTGTTGATCTTAATTTTATTTACCAAATTAAAGTTGCAGAAAAATATTTAATATACTAAACTTGTGGTACAAATTAGCTTATCATCATCCAAGTGAATCTTTTTTTACTACAAATAATAATAATCAAAAAAGAAATATATCTTGGATTTTTATTTCTTTTTAGCATTGCATTTTTATTAATATTAGATTTTCAATTTTCTTAAATACTTAAATCTGTATACTTATATTAAAATTTTTTACAAAGTTTAAATTAACTATTCCTTATTGATTTAAAAATTAAGGTAGAGAGAGTTATAGTAAAGTAGTTACCCAGTGAAATGGCTGTTAGGTAAGGCCTTAAAGGGACATCTAGTGGAGAATTCCAAAACACAACTCGATATATAGATGAAAGAAACTTTCAAAGATTCTGAATAGTATTGATGCAATAAATAAAGATTCGCTGATTAGATGTTAAGAATACAACAAATAAACGTTACCCTAATTTATTAGTTGTTTCTGAATAAAGTCCACATATCACTTCATTTTCATTAATTGATGCAACTAGAAATTGTGTGGATATGTATTATGTTGTTGTTGTTACATATGATTAAAAAGAACCCAATCCATCAACATCTGGCCACTCGCAAATACATTTAAATTACAATAAAAAAGGTAAAACCTACATATAACAATTAAAATTCTAAAATTTCAAAGGATTAAAAAAGTTTAAAATTTCAAAGTTTAAAAAGCTAGAAGGGGAGCATGTAAGTGATCAGGACATGCGATCCCTTGCTATCCAATATATAACTTGCAGACATCACTACTTTGTTGAAGAGTTAGGTCCAGGCCCGAGCAGACCAGTAGATGGTCCCTATTTAATTGTATTATAATTTATAATGAGATGTATGAACATCTGATTTACAAGTTCTTTTCTAAGTTTTTCACTAATATAAAAAGAATAGTAATGGTAAATGAAACAACTATCAATATTATAATTGCACTTTTAGCGTTCATAAAAACATTTTGTCTTTCAATTTTCAACTGAGAGTAAACTTTTGGACTATGACTTTTATATATTAGTTTGGGGAAAAAGAAATCCATTATTTTTACGTGAACTTTATGTGACTTCTTTTGGATTCACTTTGTAAAAAGGTTTAAAACAGCTTTCATGTAGATTTTTAGGTCTTACGCGTTACGACTGCCGACACGCGGTTAACTTCGATCATTTTTGATATTTTATAGACATTTTCGACGATGCTGTATCCACATGCGAGGTGTATCTCTAACATCAAAAATACCCGAACGGAATCGACGAAACAAAAATTGTACGTAACTGGTTGTTGCAGTCTTATATAGGACGATAAACATCTTTCACAATTTTAGCTACCCGGCTATCTTTTTCACTGTTACAAGAGAAAAACGAAAATGTATCGAATTTTCTGTTTGTTGTCTTGTACTCGTAACTGAATGAATCAAACAAAAACCGCAAGAGGATATTTTAGTGTCAAATGTCAGCTTTCCAACGAGCATAAATCTGAAATTGTTTGATAGATACCTCACGAGATATCGATCACTACAGACGTCTACCGAAAAAATAATGGATTACTTTTTCCCCAAACTAATACATTGCACTGTTTTTGGGGATAGATACATTAATTCTGATGATCAGTGGAACTGTTGTCTAGTAGCCTACAGTGCTTTACTGGGCCTATACAGGACTTTTAAGATATATATATTTGTTTTAAAATTAGTATTTTAGAAAAAAAAAAGAATTTGTAAAAAAAATCTCTATGTAGGAGATATAATAAATTCTCTTTGTACTGAAGCAAAAAAAAAAAAAAAAAAAAAAAGAAAAAAAACCCTCTATATCATTCGAGATGGACCGCTGAGTGGTCACCTATATAAAGATGAAATCCTCAGACATATTGTGGTACATTACGCTGCAACAATCGGAGATGACTTCATTTTAATGGACGATAACTGCAGGCCACATCGTGCTAACCCGATGGAGGATTTCCTTTTCGATGAAGAAATCGTACGAATGGAATGGCCAGCGTACTCTCCAGAAATAAATCTAATGGAGCCCGTTTGGGACGCTCTAGGAAGACGAGTTGCTGGCACATACCACCCCCACAAACTCTCCAAGACCTGGAAAGAGCTCTTCCGGAAGAGTAGAACAGAATACCCCACTCGTGATCAATAGCCTCATTGACTCAATGCCTCAAAGGTGACTTCATACCTCAAACGTTGCTGGTCGTCAATGGAAACTATACCCCCCCCCGTCTGAAAATGATTTCCTTAGAAGATAACACCTTTTCTTATTCCTTTTCTCTGATATGCACAAATTGTGTTTTTCTCTTTTTGTATACAAATGCGCAATAAAATACATTTTTTTCTGCTAAACATGGGTAATTTATTCTCATATAACGTACTACGTCTGACGACCATGTATCAATCTGCTAAAATGTTTCCCAGGCAGAAGATCCACCTAAAACCACTATCTCCCTTAATTGTTTTGAGCAGTGTATTTAAGATTTTAAATTTTAGTTCTAAAGTATAATTACAGATATATCATAAATTCTAAACATAATACGTTTTGCCTCATCAGTTATGATAGCAAATTTTCCTAAGAGGGTAAATAGAAATAAATGTGAATTTATGATTTTTTAAATACATTACGAATGTATCTCCCAAATAAAAGAAAGATTTAAAAGTTCATCAGTGTTCATGCATGACAGAAAATAGAAACTCTGAATTAATAACTGATTTGTTCAATCATTAATGCTTATACAAGCATAGTAAATATCGTATCACCAAGAATTTTCCTTGTTTGCAAATACACATGTTACTGTATAATTTAATTTAACTTTTGAGATTTTCTCATTATGGACTTTGTCATATTGGAGCTACATATTCTCACGTAATCATTTTACCATTATTGATAGAAATATTTTCAAAAATTTATGTGAATATTCGATTTTAAATAGAGATTATTTACATTTAATTATCACAAAAGTAAATCCTGAAAAACCATAATAACAAGAGGAGATAACGTTGAAATTTCAAAATATATAATATTGTTATATGTTATTGTGAATATGTGGGGAATAATTTAGTTTTTTAATAAGTTATTGCTCAGCTATTTTAGGTTGTTAATTATTATTATTATAAGTTAGACTATTGTGGTATGTTTCAGACTGTTTATTTCTACTGATTAAAATAATTAATCTTAATTAATACCATTTCAGTTTTGAATTAAATCAAGTGACCGATGTTGATACATCCTTTACATCCTCCTCTCCGTAGTGCAGAAACATCACACCGAATGAAATTTTTTAATGAGTTCCATTTAATGTAAATACACAAATGTCATAGAAACAATTTCCTTTTTTTACTTATTATTGGATATTGTCCATTATTAATCTTTTATTATGATTCAGGTGCTTTTATATAACTGAAAATAAGTACAATACCCTTTTTCAAATCTAGAACTAAAATAAGATAATCTATGAATTGTTATTGTCCAAATGAAGGTGGATAAACTTGTAAATTCTCACAACTGATATAATGGCTTTGAAATGGTTAATGATGTAAAAGAAAAAAACAATTTTCTTGTACATAACTTTATGATGAGCTTCGTAGATGAGATACATGATGGAAAGTAGGAAGTTAAATGTATTTGTTCAACTCAATAAATGCATTAGCACAAACCAAATGAATCAGCTTCATTTGTGCCGAACAGGCTTATCAAATATGTGGCCTCTAATAAGTGTCATGGTTGGTTAGGATGTTTGTTTTCGTAGTGGGAAGGTAGAGAGAGAGTTTGTATACCGACTCATCCAAAGATACGTTGTATCTACAAATGACAGCTGGGGACAATGTTATGGACTCAGTGCGGGTTAGTCTTCTGTTTGGTCCCTGCTTCTAAGTTATAAAGATCCTCCCTTTTGCTCATCTAAATGTTTTGCAAATTTGAGGCAATAGTCAGATTTCAATCCTTGGTGCCTATTGCTCTAGAACCTCCTGAAACTGCACCCCACACCTTTCAGGACCCACTCGGATTCAAGGATTTGATCGATGTCTCTGTCGATCAGTGAGATAAGAAAACAACGAATGCACACACAATTATTGCACTCTGCTAAGGAACACGATAGGATTTTATATTCTACACAGAATCATTTAATGTATTACCAATATATAGAGCATGGTCTGCAAAAACCATTTAAAATTTTTAAATATCACGCATTTAATGCTTGAAATTTGAAAGTTTGAATTTTTTGACAGATGTGAATTGAAGGAAAGATCGTTATTTACCAATCTATTTGATAGTATTAAGGTTGGTTGGTTGGTTTTAATGGCGCAAGGTCCAAATAAGGACAAGCTGCGCCAGTTGATAGTATTAAGATTTTCAAACACAAAATTATTGCTTAGGCTGGAACATAGTAAACAAACTTGTCTAAGTTGAAAGCTTTCAATATCTATTCCTTAATTTACTCAAATTAAAAATATTAACTCTATTTGAATGATTATATTATGTATTATATATTACATAATTATTATATATTATGTATTATATATTATGTATTATATATTACACTACTGGCCATTAAAATTGCTACATTAAGAAGGCGATATGCTACAGACGTGAAATTTATACGAAAGGAAGAAGGTGCTGTGATATGCAAATGATTAGCTTTTCAGCGCATTCAGACAAAACAGGCGCCAGTAGCGACACCTATATTGCGTTTAAATGAGGAAATTGTTCAGCCGGTTCCTCATACACAAATTGCATTTGAACGTTGTTGCCTGGTGAAAAGTTGTTGTGATGCCTCGTGTAAGAAGGAGAAATGCGTACCAGCACGTTTCTGACTTTGATAAAGGTCTAATTGTAGCGTACCGGGATTGAGGTTTATCTTATCGCAGTATTGCTGCTCGCGTCGGTCGAGATACAATGACTGTTTGCATAATATGGAATCGATGGGTTCAGGACGGTATTAGGGAACGACATGCGGGATCTCAACGGCCACCTATCACTAGCAGCCGAGAAGACAGGCATATTATATGCATGGCCGTAATGGATCGTGCAACTACGTCACGAGCCGTGAATCAAGAAACGGGGTCGTTCGGATGAACAAGTGTCTGCACGAAAAGTTCGACGACGTTTACAGCAGCATGGACTCTCAGCTCGGAGACCAAGGCTGCGGCTTCCCTTGACGCTGCGTCATAGACAAGAGCGCCTTCAATGGTGTGATCAACGACGAACCTGGGCACACGAATGGCGAGACGTCATCTTTTCAGATGAATCCAGGTTCTGTGTACAGCATCATGATGGTCGCATCCGTGTTTGGCGGCATCGTGGTGTTTGCACACTGGCAGCGTGCATTCGTCATCGTCATACTGGCCCATCACCTGGCGTTATGGTATAGGGTGCCATTGGATACACGTCTCGGTCACATATTGTTCGCATTGACGATGCTTTGAACAGTGCACGTTACATTTCTGGTGTGTTACGACCCGTGGCTTTACCCTTTATTCGAGCCCTGCAAAACCCTACGTTTCATCAGGATAATACCCGACCGCATGTTGCCGGTAATGTACGGAGCTTCCTTGATACGGAACATGTTCGGCTGTTGCCCTGGCCAGCACGTTCTCCAGATCATTCACCAATAGAAAACGTCTGGTCAATGGTTGCCGAGTGACTGGCTCGTCACCAAACGCCAGTCACTACGGTTGATGAACTGTGGCATCGTGTTGAAGCTGCATGGGCATGTGTATCTGTACATGCAACTCAATCTCTGTTTGACTCAATGCCCAGGCGTATAACTGTTGTTATTACTGCCAGAGTTGGTTGTTCTGGGTACTGATTTCTCAGGATCTATCCAGCCAAATTTTTTGAAAACTTAATCACTTGTTATTTCTAGTATAATATATTTGCCCGATAAATATCATTTTGTTATCGGCATTTCTTCCTGGTGTAGCAATTTTAATGGCCAGTATAATTATTAGTAAAATTATATTTCATGAATGTTTTAAATATTAAAACTCTGAAGCCTATAGCGTCTACTGAGGTTGACAATTGGTGCCGAGGTAGATAGATTAAGTTCATAAACTTTACGTCTCGGATCATTTCAATCTAAAATACTTAGGCAAGATAAATTTTTATTACTATGTGTGTTTTCTTAATACACATAAACACACATATAGTTATGATAAATAGTATACAATAAACTGGAATTAGAGCAAAAATCTAGAAACCACTATTGGATAATATTAAACTAGCAATGCTCTTTTTTTTAAAAAAAATTACATTCAAAATATTTAAGGAATTAGTGTTTGAAATTGTCTATTACGGATATCCTCATTGTAGATTTCCTAAAGTTTATTTTTTTCCAAATTCTTAACTTTTATTTGATAAGTGAAAATAAATTATAAAGTTATTTACTAAGCAATAAAAACAATTAATTATTTTTTATGAAATCTCGCGATTGAAATTAATTCTTTGAAAAGTAATTGTTTAAAATTAATTTTAATAGAAACCTATAATATATATGTGATACAGCACCATTTCTTGATTTTTGAGTTTTACGAATTGGCAAAGTTTGCAGAGAATTTTCGAAAATTAAGAGGAAATTTTTTTTAACATACTTAGAAAGGTAGTGAATTTCTTATATTGTAACATGGTTGGAAAAAAAACCCAGATTAACAGTACTGAAAAGTTATAGCCGAGATGATTACTTCGGCAAGAAGTAATGAGCTCTTATGCAGCAAGATTTCTTTAAGTTCAAAGCAAAATAAAAAGCATTTTAGAGTTTGTGAATTACAAAACTTTAGAAAGAAGATCAAAGATTTTAATTAGAAGAATTTGTGCTTGGATTTAAATGTTCCTAACTTTTACCAATTAAATAAATCACAATGTTCAGCATTAGATAACTTGGCATGATATATTATTAATATCCAACATTCATTACTAATTGTTTATTAAATGCATCAAAATGTGGGTTTGACTGTCTGAGGATTTTTAAAAAATATCCTTTTACTAAATCAAGTGGTATTTCAAAATACTTAAGGACTGATATAAGAAAGTTTAATAAAAAAACTTGATATGAATGGATGTTTTACACCACATATAATTTTTTACAAAATAATATTTTTTATTGTAATAACATTATACATATTGCTAAAGTAAAATAAATTAAAGTTATTTTTGCTCATTTAATGTAACTTTCATTTGTTGATTTCATTTAGATTTGTTTTTCTAGAATAGTGTTCTTTCCTATCTGTGGGTTATGAAATATTCTAATTACTGGCCTTCGAAGTTTTCCAAACTATAAAAATATATATTTAAAATTCATTAATTCATAAAATGTTTATCTAAAAATCACCTCGCTTATCTATTACCATACAAGCATTTGTTTCGCTTAAAAATATCCGCTTTTTCCTTACAAATTACGGTGAATGTTAAGTTCTCTCGTAAATTTTTTTTTAATTCTACCTTTCTTTGACCTTGAAAACATATGCTATAAATTATATTTACATTTAAAAACAAATTTTTATGAAATATACTGTAAGATAGATTTATTATTGCCTTTAAATCTTTTAACAATATTATACGCTAAAATGGCACGCTTTTTTAACCTTTTAAAGTAAAGTAAAAAAAATGCTATGCAAATAAAGGGAATTGTCATATTAATTTAAAAAGAGCTAAAAGTAATTTAATTACATACAATTAAAAATAAATGAAAAATTTCAAAACATTAGTTATTTATAAAAGGAGATCTTAAAAATGTTTAAGAATAAAATTATCTTTTCAATTTTATTTGGAAGTGAACAATTTATTATTTAAAAATGAACTAGTTTATATAGATACTTTTAGCATTTTCATAAAAATTTTGAATTTAATTTCACTTTTATTCTCATATTTGATTAAATTAAAAAAAACTATTTGCATGCAATTGATTATTATGAAATATATAAATTTTAATGCTTTAATTAATGTACGAAATAATTATTAATTTCATAATTAAATGGCATGTTAAATCAGTTAATGAAATTAGGTCATATTAAAGATCAAATTAAGGGTAACGATTTAGTTTTTAGATATTAAAATGCAGATGTATATGAATTGATCAAAATTTAGGAAATTCTTTTGAAAAAGTATTATAACTGTATAAATTTATTTATGGTGACAAACTGCATATGATTTCATTCTTGAATAAATTTTCAAGAATTTTCCTAAAAACTATTATTTTTTTCTGCTCTTTTGTTCTTTTTAATTTTAATTTCAATCGAAAGTAAAAAACGAGTCTTATGCAAACCACAAGATATTTTATTAGTTTTCATACATAAAACATTAGGTAAATATATAAAAACAAATTTATAACTTGGAACATAATTTTTTCTTAATTATTCGTATCAATGTGATTAAAGTTAAACAATTTACATGTGTTTTGTTTATCGTAAGTTGGCAAGATTGAAGTATGTTATAAGTAAGTTGATAATTTCAATACAACAACTAAGGTGATTATCCTGAGAATTTGTTTATTATCAATTTTTTTCAATTTATCGTCCCGCGTAACTGCGTAATAACT
The DNA here is from genome assembly GCA_026290005.1 of Latrodectus geometricus. Classification (NCBI taxonomy): domain Eukaryota; kingdom Metazoa; phylum Arthropoda; class Arachnida; order Araneae; family Theridiidae; genus Latrodectus; species Latrodectus geometricus. The sequence goes on from JAPDSC010103874.1 coordinate 13,479, forward strand.
ATAAAATTTAATATTTTAAATTTTAGCCATATTTGTAAGCATAAAAAACTTAAATTCTACAGCGCGTGTTTAAATTATAAGGATTAATTTGTTACCAAACTGTTTAGTCAAAATTTTCATGTTATAAGAAAATAAAATTTACCTATATTAAAATTGTTTTTATTATTCCTAATCAATATTTTCTAATGCATGTTGTTTTAAATGTTTTTTTTAAAAAAATAGACTTTATATTATTTAAGATAAAATATTTTTATCATCTAATTAAAACCATGAAAAGAAGCAGACGCCGTATAAATAATTATATTTTTGCATTATGTAAGATATTAAAATTTACACGCATGAAGTTTGGCAAAAAGGAAAAGATATTTTATTAAAGTTGTTTTCGCAAATGTTTATGTTTTCACAGTTTTGGAATAAAGATGCCTTATGAGTACGAGAAAATGAAATTTTGATTTTTGTAGCTAAATTTTCTTATAAATAATTAGTTTTAAGCATAATGAATTATAATGGAAGTTAATTTTATTAAAAATAACTATTGCTCAAATATTGTAATTTTTTTATGTTTTCACTTTCACCTAACAACAAATGAAAATTTATTGCATTTACTTATTGAGATCTAAAATAATCTAGTAATATTGTTGTAAAAAATTGCATCAACGTTGAAATATTATTTAAATATTTATGAGTTATTTTAATATAATTTGAAACTACATACAGATGATAAAATTAAAAAGCTAATTATTAATTTAAATATATTTAATAAGTTAAATATTTATATTACACAAATTTGCTGTTGTGAATTAGTGAAAATAAGCTTAAGTCACATAAAAATCACCTTATTTTTATAACTCGCAATTTTATTCTTACTGTCAACTTACATTTCATAAAGCTTTTACATCTTAAAAAAAGAAATTAAATTATGGTAAGTTAAATATTTGTATATTAATATAAATGAAAAGTGTAATAATTTTTAATTAAGCTTCATTGATTCATTATAAAAAGTTGTTTAGAAAATGTGTTTTCCTATGAAATGGACTATAGATAACGAATATTGTATTTGCATAAAGATATTTGCTTATTATATACTATTTTAAATAATGAAAATTTTTAAGAATTTTTTTTTACATATCTAATATTTTTTTCAACTTTTCTCTTTTTATTAATTAAAAAAATAACATTTGTTTTTGATCAGCTTAGCAGTATTGTAAAGTGTAGAGATAATTAAATTATTCTCTAACTTATAAATGAACGTAAAAAGAATATTGAGTTTTGTTAATATGTATATAAAAAGATTTTAAAGAAACACTTTAGGATGACTTACAATCTTTAAAAACTTTTTGTAAACTCCTTTGTAACATATTTTATTATTTATTTACTAGTTATAAAAATGATGTATAATTTAACTTATTATACTCATGAATTTCTATAATTCACCTTATATAGAGGGAAATTTGCATATTTAAATACAAATAAACAAAATGCATTACTTCATAATATGAGCATATTGGAAAATATTACAATTTCAGAACTTTTATAATTTTTTGAAATGATGTTTTAGAATAAGTAGTAATTTATTTTATGAAATTATCTTACGTTGATAAAAATATAGTGCATAAAATTAATCAAAACAGTCTTGAAGTATTAGCTTATTTTGTAATGTTGATATTATTAATTCCTCTACATTTAATGACATAAAAAAACTCACAGAATAATTTTAAGTCTTTATTTTCCTTTTGAGTTATTTTAAAAATGCACCCAAAGCCTAAAAACATTTTTGAGATATATAATTAAATTTATTTTAAATATCCAGAAAAATCCCAAAATTTAATAAAATGCTTTCTTTGTATTCAGTATTATATTCCTCTGTACTTCAATATTTTAATTTAAAATTATTTAAAAAATATTATTGATATTTAATAGAGAGTTTATCATTGTTAAACGCAAACGTTTAATTTAAATGTTTGAAGTTCTAATATTAATTTAAGATAAGGAATGAACTTTTATATTTTTGAATTACTGATTTCTAATGTTTTTTATTCCATTTTTTTTTATTTTAGGTGTTTCTTAATTATTTATAGCATTTTTAAAGTACATGATTTTAATAAATTTTTAAGTAATTTTCATAGTATGTTTGCAACGAAAATAAGTTATAAAGAGGCTATAATTTTACATTTTTTTACACTTTAAAATTTGAATTTCTTGTATTATTATTTTAGAAATATTTTAACTGATTAAATCAGACATTCCAAGAAATAATTGAATCAAGTTTTAAAACAATACTGTATAAATCACACACTTTAAGTTTAATGTGAAATTTAAAACCCAACAAAAATGTTGTGTAAAAATATATTGTTTAAAAAGTATCACACTGTTTCTTCACAGAAGTATTATTTTGAGTTTAAATTCAGTTTGTTCTAAAAATATAAAAATATCACTGAGACATTATTTTACCATATTCTCATTTTAACGTTCTCTCAACAGCAGTGGGTAAAAAATTCAAAAGATTGCTCCTTTTTTAAAAACGTAAAATGATGTTGTCACTGTCATCAAATTTTTTTTCCATGTAAGTTTTTTTTTTTTTAAATTTTGCAGACAATCACACTTTTTTATAACCAAAAGCTCTCCCTTTATTCAGTTGTAAATACTTTTTTGTAAAATATAGCGTGTTATATTATGTATTATTTTGTAAACAAGAGATGATAGTTAGATTATATCTTTCCAGTTTAAAAAATTATCTCTGCGTTTTTATGCACTGAAACTTAATTTCTCTTAGAATTCCTAAAATATTTCTGAAACTTTCTGAATTGTTAAGAATTTATCATAAACGATCGCAAGATTAATTTTAATTTTTTCTCTACGTGGGTATTGAATAAATTTATACGATAAAGACATTAAAAATTCTTTTTTCTAGATTTTTCTAAAAAGGAGGAATTTTCGTTATGTATTAAATAAGATATAATAAGGAAGAAGCTCTATTGTAATGCATTATCTGAAATTATGAATACGAAATTATTTGAAAAAAAAGAATCTATGTGTTAAAATAGATTGATTAAACAGGTAAGAAAGGAATTTCTATGTGGAGAAAAATTAAACTTTTTTTACTTATTTAATAAAATTTACTAGCACTCTCTTAAAAGAAGAAAGACAATTCTATTTTTTTTCAAATATTAAGCTTCAAGGATTTATATTTGAAAATTTTAAATATATAATTTAAAAATACGTGAAATATATATAAAAACAAAAAAAAATATTTCAATCATTGCTTAAATAATTAAGCTCATAAGTTGTTTAAAACAAACTGGAATTATGAATAAATACAGTTGCTAAAAAATCATGGAAAAAAATTAATATTTAAAAATAAACTGCGCATAATACTTCCAAAACATTTTAATGTATAAAAAATGTATTTATATTTTAAAATATTTATTTGATTAGAATTTTATATATTTATTTTATTTTAACTAGATATAATATCCATATTTTACGCTGGAAATTTAAGGGAGACTAATCTAAACTTATATATAACAGATAAAAATACAATTGTTATTTGAAATTTAAAAGAAAATGTAAAATTACAATTTTGAATTTAAAGAAGTAAAAGTGTTGATAAATTTGAAACAGAATTATATTGCACAAATGGTATTTTATGTGAATATTTAGTTAAGATAATAGTTAAAAATGGAAGAATAGTTTTTCTTTTATTTTAAAATATAGAGCTTACAATATTGATTAATAAAATTGTTGAATTTTATATATAATCAACTGAAAAAATACCATATTTGAAAAACATAATTTTAAATTAATTTTCTAAAATTTGAGTGATTTTTTGATTAAAATATCTTGAAATATGTAAAAAAAAGAAGAAGATTACATTGAACTAAAAAGCCAGAATATTGCAATATGAGAAAATAAAATAATGGAAACAATTCCAACGATAATTATTTTAACTAGTTAAAGAAAGTAATTTTTAAACAACAGTATCACGTGATTTCATCGTAGACCAGAGAAGTGAACCAATTAAGTTTTTATTAAAAAGTTCGAAACAGCTGGTGTTTTAGATAATAGTTCACTGACCAGACGCAAACAGAAACAATAACTAAATTGTTTAAGCATGCTTAATAACCTGGTCAAAACTCAAAAGTAATATAGTTTGTATTCTGAAACAGGCGAACACATAAACCATCATCAAAATAGTTAAAAAAATACGAGTTTTAAAACCCAGTCAAAATTTATAAAAAACTATAGATTGCTTTCTTAAACACATAATGGGAAGGAATAACCAAGCTAGTTAAAATTGATGTTTTATAACCTCATATGTTCATAAAATAACTACATATTTTGCTTTCTGAAGCAGAAAAATACAAAAGTAACAACCAGTCTGTTTAAAAAACATGTTTTATTACAATGTATTGCTGAATGTCCTTTTATGAAGTGGGAAAAAGAAAAATTAGGTGATTCAAGTGGGTTTTCATTTAAGGTTTTCATTCAAGCAAAATGTCAAACAGTATTTTAATATGTAAGTATTATAATTTTTCTTCGGTTTTTTTTTTACTCAGAATATTTTCGTTATTGCACATGAATCTTAGAACAAAGAAGTTCCTTGAATTCTTTTAAGGTTATTATATTTGTAATTAAATATTGAAATAATTTTCATAGGGTTTATTATACATTTTTTAGAAAATAATTTTTCACAACAATTCCTGATGATGCTTTAATAAAAAATCTCAGATTATAGAGTTCAGGTATCTCCTAATAATTGTTCCATGTCCACTAAATTTTATGTACTAAACAAGTTGCAAAAAGTCTTGTAGTGTTAAGTAAGTATTTGTTTTTATTTAGTGAATTCTTCCTAGGTTTGAAACGAAACATTTAACAAAATAATATATTTGCAATTTACGATAACTTCCCCATTCTTATTCAGCATATAAAGTCACATTTTTTGTCAATTCTATCCAGTACTTTAGTAGCTTGACACAGCTTCCCATTCAGATTAGCGAAATGAAACATCATTTATCACAGGCAGTGAATGGAAGGATGACCATATATTCTTCCTCCGTGGATATTTGGAGCACGGTGAAGTGTCCCTTGTAATCTGTGACATCTATAGCCCTTTCGATATTGTGGTATGGATGTGGAGAGAAGTTCTCCGTTTCAGATGAGATATTGGCACCTAACTATGGTTTAATACTACCAGGTGTTTTGTGGTGGCCAAGTATTCCAAATACGTTAACTTTAAGGTTCAGTCTGTGGTTCAACTGCACCGATTTCAAATTTATACATAGTTTTTAGCTATTGAGAACTTTCAGAATATTCACTTATACTATTCAGCTAAGTTATTAATTCAATGCAGAATATACTGAGAATTCCTCTGGGTGCATACATAAAAAAACATGAAGCATCCTTCAGAAGGTCTTAATCGTTGAAGAGAACATGGTTAAAAGTCAACTCTCAATAACATTCCGATATTAGCTTCATGAATAAAGGATGACTTAAGCCTTTTCCAGTGATGCAAAAAATATTTGGATATTTTACATATTTTTAATAACTTTTTGAAAAATTTATTATTTCTCAGTTTTAAACAGGAATATTTGACCATTTTGTTTTACAATACTTTAAGTTTTCCTTCAACTTTTAGAGACAGTTGAATAAAAACGTAAAATGGACATCATCCATAAAGCTGATAATTTACAATACTGTTGTTTCGTACCGATATTGCTCTCTGTTTGGAAGATACAACGTAAACCGAAAAAAAAACACTGTTTGACACAATTGTTTCTCCGTGACAACATAGTAAATAAAATATTGAAATGCAAGTTTGTCCATTTTTGTAAGATAAAAAAAAGCAAATTTCAGCATGTAGAAGGCTAACAAAACACAGTAAAAAATGTGGTTCGTTTTTTTTCCTTTTGTTGAGAGTTCTAGAATAAATTAATTTCTTCGTCTCACTGCAGCAGTTTATTGTGAAAACTCTAAAAAATGTGACGCAACAGAACATCAAAGCTATCAGGAGTATTTTTTGCAAGAATCATCCATTCGTACATCTAAAACATCCATCTTTCTGTTGACAGAATGAACAAAACGTTTCATAAATTTGGTTGGTAAATGCTTTAATTTCTTTTATATAGATTTGAGATCTTTCCTAATTTCAAGACTTTTCTTTATATAAAGAAATACGTTTATGGACATCAGTTTCATTCAAACATGGATGTTCCACTGTTGGTGAGGTTATAGATCCATCAGTGATATATTTCTTTCTAGAAGACTGGAACCGATCTTCTTGTCACCTAGTGGAATTAATGTAAGTAACTTTAGAATAAAGTTCTAGTACTTCCTAGCAGCTAATGCCTCAAATTTTTAAAACTTTTTATCTAGATATTTTTATCATATTCTTGATCAGATTATGTTTACTATTTATATCATTCTCAAGAATATTTTGAAATGCTGTTATTTATATTATTATGAAAATTAAATTTAAGGAAAAAAATTCCTTATATAAAGTTCAACTTATGGTCACATTTTCATGTCTTTGAAAATAGTAAAAACTGCAATTAAAACAAAAATCCACAAAAATTATTAAGTTTATTTAGTATTAAATTCACTTTTTAATTTATTCTATTGGTTAATTTCATTTAAAAATTAAGGTTTTGTAGAAAAACCTGTTTTTTAATAATAAATACTTATTAAATAATAATTAATACTTAAGAAGGGGCTTCCAGATTTCGTGAGATTTCATTGATTTAATAGAATTTCCAGCCATAGGAAATTTTTATTTTACATTGTCTGCCAATCATGTATCCTGAAAGACAAAAAAATAAATAATAAAGCGCCTTATTTAATATAACTTCGTATAGGATAGTCTTTTAACTTACAGACACATACAAGTGCAAATGCAAATGCACTCCATCATAATAAAAATTTCGTTAGCTGCATAATGTTTATCATTCTTTTATAACTCCCGTGCCATGTACATGTGTTTACTCTGTGCTTAAATGTTTTCTCAGACACCCACTAATATATACTGCTGTTATTTATATTATTATGAAAATTAAATTTAAGAAAAAAAAATCCTTTATATAAAGTTTAACTTATGGTCACATTTCCATGTCTTTGAAAATAGTAGAAACTGCTTTTAAAACAAAAAATCCACAAAAATTATTAAGTTTATTTTGTATTAAATTCACTTTTTAGTGTATTCTATTGGTCAATTTTATGAATGATAAAAAAATAAGGTTTTGTAGAAAAACATGTTTTTTTTAATACGCCTTACTTGAGAAGGGTTTTCCAGATTTTCATGAGATTTGACTGTTTTAACAGAATTTCAAGCCATAGGAAATTTCCACTTTTACAATGTATACAAATCACGTATCTTTAAAGACAAAAAAATGAATAGTAAAGCGTCTTAATTTATAACAGTTCCTATAGAATAGTCTTTTAACTCAGACACACATGCAATTGCGAATGCTTTGGGCTGGATCATAATATTAATGTGGTTAGGTGCATACAGAGTTTTTAATGCACTTATAGCATAACAGCATACTTTTAATGAGTTAAATTAGCATATTTTAAAAATTAAAAAGGGCAGATTTAAATCAGATAGTCTTGTGATACTTAACAAAATTTTTTATTATTTACTTATTTCTCTCTCAAATATTGTAACATTTTGTAAACTTTAATTGCCATATTTTCCAATACTTAAAATATCTGTAACGACTATAATTCTTTGCAATGAATTGTACCCCTCTGATATATGTAACAAAAAGATGAATGAGAAATAATACTCAACCATCTTTATTTAACCTAGCTAGATTTATAAATATTATAATCAGTAAAAGAGGAGTATTTAATGATGTTCATAAACTTGGTTCTCAAATACTAAAGCGACAAAAATTTGAAATGAAAAGAGTTACAGAAAATTTATCTTTCCATTTTAGGATTATCTTTTATTCTTGCATTTTTTTATATAACAATATTTTGATAAACACTTCATCTGTTCTACGGTAATAGAATTTAATACAACAACAAATGTCTACATTATGTACATATCTATAAATGCATGAGGCTTAATTTTGAAATTTACTATGTCTTTTGAGCTCAAAATAACCCATTTTCATTTTAAAATTTTTTTCATTTTTCAATAGAAGTTTATTTACAAGCGAACAGATTATATATCACCAGTGAAGAAAGTTTCAGAAGCTTATCTAAAGAACAATAAATAAATGACAAAAATAAAATATCGATCCACTTTATAAAAAAGTCATAATAAAATTTTGCTTCTGTAAATTTTTGAACCCCATACAATTTTCACTGTATAATTGATTTTCATAATTTTGAGTTGTATAAACTAAATGATTATATGCGTAATTAGTGTAACATCTAAAACTTTTACGTGAATGGTGGTAAGGGATTAAATAGTGATAGAGGATTATGCTATATATAAAATTCTTTTAATATTTTTAATTACTTAACCGGAGAAAGCCTTTTGTGGTTTGGTTTTTCACTCTATATTCTCTTTATAGAATAGAAAACAGATTTGTCCAGAATTTGCAATTTAATTTCAATTCCTTACCATTCCGAATTTCCAAACCTGTTATAGGAGGAAAATCCATAAACTGTTGAACTGATAAACGAACCATACATCTTGCTGTCCACTTGATTCCACTTGTAAATTCTAATTCATTGATTTCAAAAGATTCCATTATCATCGAGAAAATTTCTGAAATAATTTGATTTTAGATAAGAACAGAATGACTTATAATTGCTGAGTGTTTTTGAGTTTTGAAATATTAAGAATGTGATAAATTTCAGTTTTGTGAAAGATGGTATGGTTTGATGATGTGAATTTGTAGATGATGTCTTATTTGTATTTTTCTCAAAAAAAAAAAAAATTTAAATACTGTCACAAGCTTATTTGTAATAATCTACCTCTAGTTGACAGCTTATGTTGGTTCTATAAAAGTGCCCAAAAAGTTATCTGTCTCATAGAAATTGTTGATTAAACTCTCGAAATCTGCTAAATTAAAAATTGTATGTTAAGTTCTATTTATATCATCATCAGCCAAAAAATTCGAGTTTAAATAGAAGGATTAGTAGCAATAAAATTTGAAACGTAAGATTTTAAAATACAAATTTCGCTATTAAGTTAGCATTCATTTAATTTATCGATTTCAATTTTAATTAATTGATTAATTTTTGTTTTAAATTAAAATATGTCGTTCATTATTTAAGAATATAATTCAGTGTATTATTTATAATGAATGGAAAATAATTATTAAATATTAATAAAATAATTGCTCATATCAAAAAATATTTATTGATTTTAATTTTATTATAAATTGTAAAAATAAAATCTAAGAAAGAATTTCATAAATTTATAAAATAAAATTTCAAAATATCTATAACATTGATTTTTATGTAAGGATTGTGACTTTTTATAAACATATTAAAATCTCCCCTTTTTCAATCACTAAACGCTGTGTGTGTTCCCGACATTCTATAAGCATGTGCTTGAAATTACTTGAAATGCATGCAAATTCAATATGGAATATTTAAAATGTAAAAATAAAAAAATGTTATTTTATGATTGAGAATAATCTTCTAAGCACAAATATATTAGAATAGCATTAGTATCTTTTAACAATATTAACATTGTTTGATTATTCTTACATGAAAATATATTAAAAATACCATCACATTTATCGAATATTTAAAGCTTTATTTGATTAAATGGATATAATTTTGATGAAATTCTGGTATTTGATTGAAAAATAATGGGGTTTTTTGTTTCCAAATTTTTTGTGGAATATTAGAAATAATTTTACTTTTCAAAATATTTAACATTAGTAGATTTTATGAGCTTTATTTATTAATTTTTTAATTTATTAACTATTATTTTATTTATTAAACAAGAATATGTTAAAAATTCCTTAGTTATTCTTAAATCTTTAAATTGCTTTTCAGAAACAGTTAGAAAATTTGATTTTCTTATACAAAACGGATTAAACAAATCCTAAGTAAACATAATTTAATTAAATATATTTTAAACATAAATTAGCTAATAACAAATAAAATCTCACTTAGTAAAAATAATTAAACTAGGGAAATAAAATAAATTATTTATATAAACTAATAATTATATAATCAGTCGATTGCTAACATTTTCTTCCATTTAAATTACTTTAAAAGATATTGATTGCTTTGCATATTGAGCCCACAAATGAAAGTAACAAATATTTACTTGAAATATTTTGATAACATTGATTAAATTATAACGCATGTAATACTGTTCGATGGTAGAAAAATTAATGCTACATTAGCTGCTAAACAAGAGACTATTTTATAAAATTTTATTGAAGCTTCTTAGTGGCAAATATATGTTTTGTATAGGAATATTTCTGTGCAACTATGAGACTTTTATGTATAAATAATTGAATTAGGCTCAAGAAATTCTATATCTTTGTTCAAGTTTCTATATCTTCATTAAGTGGAACTTATTCATAACTATGGAACTTCCGGAAGAATGCTCCTTCACTAGGATAAAGAAGTCTCATAAAGAATGCTTCTCAAGTTTCCCTATCACATGTAAGTGAGAATATCGTAAGCAATTCTTATAATTCTCTACCAATTCATAGTGATTTATTCAGTACCTTAAATTCAGCTGCTTCCGTATGGCAAATGAAAGCAAATATATATAAAAAATGTTGTATTCTGGTTTAAAAACTTAAATAAGCCATTTAATATTTTATAAATTAAAGATAATCAAAATGACAAATTCTATAAATTTAGTTAGGAACAATGTTATATTGTTTCTTACTAAATTCAATCAATAACAATGGATCTCATGATAATAACGGTTCCATTACAGCCTTTGAGAAAAAGATATTGATTTTCATTTAAATAACAAAAAGTTTACAATATATTTTAACTTATATTCTTATTGCAATTTTCAAGAGAAATGTTATTGCTGTAAACTTGTATTTTGTAAATAAATAAAAAATACGTAAAAAAGGATAGCTTACTTGTCAAAATATTACATATTATTTTGACAAGTAATACATATTATTCAAACAAAAATTATTTGACGTATTACTAATATATTTGTCAAATATGTTTTTGTGAAACCAGAGCCAATTTCTCAAAATAATGATATTTCAAAACAAAAACATAAAATTAAAATATATCTTCACAAATATTAGTTCACCCAAAGTTTTAATAAAAAATTGCAGAACTTTTTTTTTTGTATATTTGGAAAGAAGGTTTCAAGAGAAATTTTATTGTAGTAAACTTGTATTTTGTAAATAAATAAAAAAATATGTAAAAAAGGATAGCTTACTTTTCAAAATATTACATATTATTTTGACAAGTAATACATATTCAAACATATACATTCATAAGTAATACATATACATTCAAACATTCACAAGTAATACATATACATTCAATCAAAAATTATTTGACATATTACTAATATATTTGTCAAATAATTTTTTGTGAAACCGGAGCCAATTTCTCAAAATAATGATATTTCAAAACAAAAACATGAAATTAAAATATATCTTCATAAATATTAGTTCACCCAATATTTTAATAAAAAGTTGCAGAATTTTATTTTTGTATATTTGGAAAGAACTTTAAAGATGTTAATATAAAATCTAAATTATATATCATTAATGATGCCAATAATATTATGTTCAATAATTTTATTTTCTATGGACATTTGTATATATATATATATATATATATATATATATATATATATGAACTATGTATACTTGTAACTATAAATATGTTAACAGGGAAATTATTACCTCTAAAACTTTAATTTCTTATAATGAATTTCATAAAAGTTGATAGTCATTGAACATTCTTGTACATATCGAATGGAATTCCAATCAAGCTGAAGAAATCTTTTATCTCCAAAATTTCAAACAAATTTAAGATCAAAACATCAGGTTAATTCAATCTAATCGGAATTAAATCTTTTTCACTCAATAAAATACCGAAATTTATGTTTTTTTTAAGATCGTGAATAAGAGTTAAACAAGTGAGACACTCTTCACGTTTTGAAAACTCACTTAATTTTTTAATAGTGCAACTTTTTAAAAGTTAACAGGGTCTCTATAATAACATAACCAGTAAAAATGTTTCGTTTTGGTAGAGGTTTATATTCACTTGTCAAAAGAGAAAAACTACATTTAATACATTTTGACACTTATTTACACGTATACAAATGAGATAATATTAATTTTTTCAATAAAATGCGAGTTCTTTAATGCATATAGTTGTACAGCGTTTCTTATTTATTTAGTTATGTTTATAAAATCGATGATGTTTTCAATTCCCCAATTTTTTAACTAAAAATAATATATTTTAATTACAAATTAAAAAAGTAATTTAATTTATTGATTAAATTGTGATGTATAAAAGATAAATTAAGAATCATTCAACATAAACATTAAAAAAATACCATTCACATTGTTAAACGGAATTATTGCTTAGTTTTTAATCAATTTAATCCTTAGGATTAAATATGTTAAGCAAAAGGCATTGATATAGTTATTATTTTGATTATCATTTACCAAAGGTTTATTTCTGCATGAACTGCATGGAATTGTTTTGAAGTTTCAAGGTTTCGCGAAGACAAATCTCCAAATAATTGATTTCTTAATATTTGTTTTTTTTTCTATTCTTAAAGATGATAAAATAAATTTATTCTAACTTAAGATATAAAATACTTCATTAAATCTTTAGTTTACACAAGGAGATGAATATCTATTGCTGTGGTCTAGTATTAAAATTTTTATTTTTATAATTTTTTAATTTCTGCGCTTGAATATTATAACTATGTGTTTCTAAAAAAGCTAATAAATATACTTTTATAATTTATTTTATTATTTCGAAAGATTATAAATTATTCAATAAGATTGTAAATTAAATTAAAATCTCAAAAAAGTGTTCATATGATCATTTTGATTTAACATTAATTTTTGCTTAATATTGTATCCGTGATTTTTCTGACACCAATAGTTTTGAAAATATTCAATAACTACTTATTTTATATTTTAAAGAATATATGTGACCAATGTAATATATATTTTTTGATTCCATACTTTGATGTTTACTTTTAAATCTCAGCAAAACTTTGTGTGGAAAATTAAAGCTAGTTCTCCTTTATTTAACTATATAGTTTCATTCATAAAACCTTTTTCTCTTAAATATTAGTATTAATATTATACTATTATATTGATGTCTTAATTATAAATATAATTTCTTAACTATTAAATATAATTTCTTAACTATTAAATATAATTTCTTAACTATTAAATATAATTTCTTAAATATTAATATTAAAATTAATATTAGTATTAATACTGCTATATTAACATTCTTATTAATATAGCAGTTATAAAAGTATTAATATAGCTATAAAAAAGCTATATTAATAAGAATGAAATTTTAAAAATGTTTAGCTGAATTTTTAGTTGTATTGGATTGTGTTTTACGTAATGTTTGATTATGAAAGATTTGATCACATTGTTAAACGAAAAAAATCTTTTTCCATTTATCAAGTAATTTTAAAAGTTTTAAATACATTGAAGCTAGTTGTTTTAAAACTTGTTTTACAGTTGTCTAACTGAATCTAGGTTTCAAAATTATAATATTTACAAATGTTAAACGTTTAAATTCTACAGACATTATAATAAGCAATAAGTTTTAATTTTATGATTGTTAATTTTTTTTTTTCATTTCCTAGCTTATTCTGTAATTTTATAGATTATTAGCTATTGAGAACATTATTGATCTGTTCATGTTTGCAACTTATTTTTTAAGAGTCATCAGTGATTCATTTGTATATGATATAACGATTTATTTACTAGTCTGTATAAATATGTTGAATTTATAAAAATATCAAAGTAATAAGAAAAATACATTAAAACAAATGCTGCAAATATGCATTAACAAATTACATAGATTTAATTACAAAATATTTTTTGGCATCAAATTATATCTTAAAATATAGCTTTCCATGAATCAATTAAAGATTAACTTAAATACTATTTTTGTAGGAATTTAAGAATAATATTTTAATACAATAATGTTTTAGCTCACCCAGTTTAGCAAATATTTTATAAAAAATATTATTTTTTATAAAAATATTATTTTTCATCATAAATAAAGTATAAAAATATTATATTGTTTATCATTTTTTATTTAACAAATATTTTTATGACTCCTGTTGTGATTTAATTTTAGATTTCTATATTGATAATTTTTACTAATTTTATTTTTAAACTTAACTGATTTTATTTCGTTATTTGTTTCTAAGTGAGGTAGTTTTGACAGAGTATAATTTTTTGATTGGGGATAGTTATAAATGAAAATTAAATTTTCTTTTATCTTAAATTTTAAAGTTAAATTTATAGTTGTATTAAATTATAAAGTTATATCACCTTTGCAGTCAATGCTATGAAATTACTCTAAAACCAAATATATTTGGTAACGAACATTGGGTATAATAGTATGAAAGATACTAAAAATTAATTTTTATTGTAACATTAAAAAATTTCAAAATAAATTCAGAGAAATCTGAAAAAATTCTAAAAAATGGCAGCATTTTTATGTGATATATTATACTAAAAATATATTTTTTTGTGGTAGTTTCTCTATATAACCATACTTTGTCATTACAGTATTCAAGTAATACAGTCATTGTATTAACAAAATTAATATAAATCTAAAGGGATTTACCGAGATACTTCTCATAATCAAGGAAATTAAATAAAGCATTTTGAATAAGAAAATTCATATTAATATAAAAAATATTATATAAATTTAGAATAATATACAGAAAAAGAAACCATAGGATATTTTAAAGTAATATTAAATTAGAATAGCAATTAAAAATTAATTAAGAGAACAAACTAAAACCAATTTTATTAAACTCAAGTTTCACAATTTTCATATATTTCATCGATATAATTTAATTTTGATAACTTAATTTAACATGTTAATAAGATTTTCTTAATGAGTTATGGGTAAAACAAATGTAAAAAATTATGAGAAGTTGTTGAAGCAAAAGATTTAGGTTGTTAGAATGGTGAAATAACATTTATAACACTGAAATCTGGCAATTTAATTCCAGTAATGTATTAAAAACACAAAAGCTGTTTGTTCTTTCTCATAATTGCACCTTGCGTGTAAAACGAACACCCAACTGTTTTTTGATTCGCGATAATTCTCTCAAAAATTGGAACGATAATTCATGTTTGAGTAGTCACAGAACTGGAAACGAGCTCCATCCTGATCATTTATTTGAAAGTAAACCTCTCTGATATAAGTTCTGAGTAAGGGATTGGGATTGATTAAAGATATCAAATAGAAGAAACTTTTGCTGAGATTTTTAATATCTGAAATTTATTTTTATTTCGTCATAATAGAAATGAAAATTAAAACCATTTTATACTTTTTAAATTGTTTAAATAGATATTTTAATGTGTATGTTTAAATAAAATAAGGAATTTAATTAGAAGAAGGAATATTATTCTAATTCTCCGCTACAAACAACTAATATTCTAATTTTAAAACTCAAATATTTTAGCGACAAATGCAAAACATTTAGATATGTACTTAATATTGAGGAGTGAGATCAATCGATTTAGTATTTGATCCTATTTTAATTTTCTGATTTCTGTCAGTAGTTTTAAATGGCAAAAATATTTGGATGATTTGAAATAATTCCAATATACTTGAAGATTACGACTGTAAATTGAATAAAGTTACTTTCTTTCAGTCAGAGTTTCTAGTTATGTTCCTAAATTAGCATAACTAGTAATTGACATCAAGGTTGAATTGCATAGGGTGTGAGTAGATAACGAGATGAACATTCATTAATATGGTTGGAGTTAGTGGCAGAATCAAAAAATACCTATGTGTGGTAGGTTTGATATTGACAAGGATTTTATAGAATTTTTTAGCATGAAAACTTCAGTCTCATATTTATTATTTTTGTTTTATAAGAGTATTTTTTCACAAAATATTTTACAGTAAACATAACCACAGAGGGCGTTTACACATTTTTGTAAAGAGTTTGATATTCTTCATAAAATTTAAAAAATAAAATGTAATTAGCATCAAATTGTTATAGGGCTTAATTATAACCTGTAGCATTCTAATATCTTTTGCTTTTAAATGCCACTGAAAAGTATACAATAGATTGAAGACTATATTTTGCACTATCCGAAGAGGAATGCTTACTAATTTATAAGAAAAATATATTGATTTTTTGTGGTAGTATCTTTATACAATCATACTCTGTCATTACAGTATACAAGTAATACTATAATTGCATTAACAAAATTAATTTAAATCTAAAACGATTTATAGAGATAATTATCTTGATAAATCTTCTTATGATTATCAAGATAATTACTTTTTTAATTTAAAGTTTTATTATTAAAATTAAATTAAAAAATTTTAATTATAAAACTTAGATTAATATATAAAAATAATATAAATTTAGAATAATATAGGGAAAAAGAAATCTTAGGATATTTTAAAATAATAACAAATTAGTATAGTAATAATTAAAAAAACAACCTTAAACCAATTTTATTAAACTCAAGTTTCACAATTTTCATATATATCATCGATATAGATATTTTTTAATTACTTAATTTAAAGAAGAGAAATACTTACCAATTTATAAGAAAAAACTAACAATTTTTTGTGGTAGTATCTTTATACAACCATACCTTGTTATTACATGAAAATCAAAGTTTAATCATTCATATACATAAAATAAGTGAAGGAATTAGTACAAAAAAGAAAGTAACTTCAAAGTTTACATTGGATTGTTAAAAAGGCAAAATATATATACCTAACAAAGGTACGTACACTTCTTATTAAATCTAAAGTCGCATCTCACTTTTTAAAGAAAAACTTTATTACCCAAAGATCTGTTTCAAAATCTTTAAATATCTATGTTGGAACTATGAACAAAATTATAAAATCTGATTTAAAATTAATCAAAGAAAAAAAAAAACAAGATTTTTATTGCCTAAGACCAAAACATATTTTTTAGGGTAAAACTATGGGCAGAATGTTATCTAAAAATTATTTGATGGGTGAGAAATAAATTTGTGTAGCTACAATTGATGGAGCTTATATATATATATATAAATATATATATATATATATATATATTTGTCTGCACCATAAAAGATAATTTTATTTCTGGAAAAGAGAAGAAAATACTTAATAAATTGGCTTAGAG